>JAVSCE010018725.1:0-33584 GCA_032199065.1 Smutsia gigantea | reverse complement strand
AATAGCTTGGCAATTAAATAATTCAAATGTTATGTAAAAGCCAAATCTATTTAAAAACTAATTTCCCCCAGTAACTTACTACAATTGTCACTTTGCAAAACACTCCAGGAATGATTTCATTCTTGTTTCTTAATACTGAGGAAGAAATGTTGTACCCAAGTAAGGCAGAAGAAATGGATATGTCACTTAATCTGAGAACTTCAAGTTAATGATTAAAATAAATATCTTAGACTTTTCTTTACAGGTTCTTCTTTCCTTGTTAATAAATTATGTCCTTCAGGAAGGCGAAATCAATCCTCTAGGAGGGTTAGTACTCCATCATGGGGCACAGGCAGCTTTCACTTATCCAGCCATCACTACTGAAGTTGGCATTTTTTTTGCAACAAGGTCGATTAAAGCACACGAAGATGAGCTAACTAAAGCATATACTATCTGTTTCAGTAGCCCTCATAATCTTAGCTGAACGTCTTGGAACTCTGGTAAGAAATAGCAAAAAAAAAAAAAAAAGGAAAGATAAAGAGAAACTTTTATGTTGTATAGAGTTCATAGATTATCCTGTTGGAAGTGACTTCAGAAATGCCTTCCTGAATCTCCTTGGCAAATTCTGTGACAAAATTCATCTCTACTTAAATTCCTTTTGCCAAGGCACTTCACCTTCTTGCAAAGCCTCTTATTCCTTGTCTGGTAGGATTCACTGCTGGGGAATTTGTGTTCCTATGGTTTCCAAAGATCAATAGTTGTCCTCTGGGGCCCCACAGAACCCCAACCCCTTTTTACTCTGACAACTTGTCCTATCTATGAATTCTGCTGTCATAACTCTAGACATGATTTTATATGTGACTTCATAGGTGACTTTAAAGGAGTTGCCATTACAGGCAGGGGAGCAAAAGCAAAGGGAGTTGCCCTGGATTTGATGGTGTTCCTGGGACCTGGCTGCAACCAAGGAGGAGGCAGTAGGAAAAGGAGAGAGGTGTGCTGCTAGGCCCCTCATCCCTGATCTGTACCTCTGTGTCCTGGGCTGTCTGGGTTTGCTCCTATTACCTTTGCAGGCACAGTGGATAGATCTAAATCCCTAAGAAATGGAACAGAAAATGCTCCAAGAGCCTCAGAAATGGATTATGAAGGGCTGGCAAAAGAGGTTAATGAAAGGAAGAAATAAACATGATTTAAGGAGACAATCCAATTACAGGAGTACCTCCTAAAATGCATGACCCACTATTGGCTAAATAATTGGAATCTGGATTAAATGAGTAGTTTAGAAAGCAGTATCTTTGGAGATTCTGATAGTTTCCAATAAATGAATATTTCTGCAAAGCAACCTTGTTAACTGCAGCAAGCTACATTTTCTTGTCTGTGTCACTGCAAGTCATGGATTTGAGGAACATTTTTATGACACTTAGAAGAGACATTTGGCTATTGCAGGTGAAGTGAGGAGACATTTAAAAATAATAACTGCATTAGCACCTCTGCTCTGGAGGAGCTCACAGTCTATTTTGGTAGAGGATAGAAACAGATAAATTGTAATATTGTGCTGAAATAATATTACAGAGATATGAAAAAGCATTGTGGGGGCAGAGAGAATAGTGCAGAGACTTTCCAATAAGGAAGTTTCACATGTAACATATTACTGAGCTGAGTGTTGAGGGATGAACTGCAGTTTATCAAATAAAAAAAATGGGGTGGGAGGCAGTGTGTTAGGAAGCGGGAGGAACTTATACACAGGCAGCAATGTGAAAGGATCTGATGCCTCAGACATAAGAAACATTCAGCAAGAATGGAAAGGGAGGAGGAAGAGGTGATTTGAAAGGTGGGGTCAACAGGATTGTGAAGAGCTTTGTTTGCCAAACCAAAAAGTGGGAATCTCTACCCCAAACCAACAAGAGACAAGATTTGGGTTTTTTAAATTTGGGAGTGAGGTGACAAGCTTTATTTTATAAATTAAAAAAAAACAGTTAATGAATACTTCTGCAGAAGCAGTGGAAATGTAAGTGGAAACAATCAGGAGGCTATGGCAAGAGTTCTAGGGAGACATGATGCCAGTTTGAGCTGAAGAGCAGTGGCAGCAAAGACAAAGAGCACATTTTTAAGAAACACTTTTGAGCCATAAGAGATTTCAGTCCATCTGGATGTGATGACGATGAGAAAGAAAAGTGAATGAGCTTGTTCAGGCTTCTCAGTGGGAGACTGGGTGGTAGGTTAAATCTTCTCATGATAAGATTATAGGAAACTAAAGTTTTTGAAGAAATTACATTTGGGGGATCTGTCCATCAAGGAGCATGGATGGGCGTGTCTCCCCTGGGTCCGGGTAAGGGCTCCTGACAGTTTACTGGGCAGATCCTTGGGCGGGCTAGATTGACCCCAGAATGCAGCTGAGAGGGGCTAGCACTGAGTCCCGGGACCAGAATCCCCAGCTGGATGGGCGTCAGCAGGCCTGCTTTCAGAGGCAGAGATGAGTATGTCTCCCACCAGACGCCTGGGCAGACTGGGTTGTGCCTGGTCCACAGCTGGGAGGAACGGTGTCACAGGGTCATTTCAGGATATGCAGTCAGACTGATGTTGGTGGGTCTGCCTTTCAGGGCACTGAGGGGCATGTCTCCCTGAAGGCCCCTGTGTAGGCAGGACTGCTTCTGGACCATAGCTATGAGGAGTAGAGGCAGGATATGGGCTGCTTCAAGATCAGCAGTTGGACCAATGTTGGGGAATTTGCCTCAGAGGCATAATGAGTGTATCTCCTCCAAGTTTCTGAAAGCTAAAGAGGGGCTGGAGCCGGGTCACAAGTTGCTTCAGGGTCCATGCCCGGACTGAGGTCTTGGGCACAGGGGGGTGTGACTCCTCCTAGGTCCCTTGGCAGATGGTGCTGGTGACAGGAGCAAGGGGAAACAGAGGGAGACAAGGCTATTTCTGGGTCTGTAGCAAAGACCACAGTCGGTGAGGTTACTACCTGGGCAAATGCCTATCTTCTCAAAGTGGCCCCCCTTGGTCTTGGGCCCCACCAGTGTTTCGGTCTCCTACCTGAACCCTGTAACTTCCACAAAGGCACTTTTGTCTATGGATGGCTGCCAAATTCTTGTTGCTGAGTAAGGATGCAAAGAGCAGACCTCCTATTCCACTGTGTTGCTGATGTCATTCCCTCTCATACCTCCCTTTGATGAACACTTTGTAGTTATTTATTTCATTTATTACCATTTCCATAAAAACAGCGTTTTTTGACCATTTACTAATTTATAGATAGTTTACTGGTAATGTCATATTGGCTTTTGTTAATGATACAGTTTGATCACAGTTTCTATTATGATTTGTCTATTCTATTTGTCACCTGGGCCATGTGTCTTAAGTAATAGACAAAATGATGATGGTAACCATGTTGGGCTTTCTTTCTTGTGGCTTGATCTGAGGTTGTATGCAAATGCTCTTTGATTAATAACTGAGGATAAAATATGCATACCAGTCTGTGGTTATTTTGCCCTAAATAACTCTGCTAGAGAAAAACATATCTTTGAAAAATGAAACCATTCCAAATTCCCCTCTGAAGCATCTATATTCATAACATCTTTAACTAAGCATTATAAAATATTAGAAACTCTACTAGTTATATATTAGTTCTCATGATTTGGTTTTGAAGTAGAAAGAGACCTGTCACTTAATAACATCTAAGGCAATATGGTGTTAAGAGTTAATATTTTAAGAGATTAACTGCTGATTAACAATAGAACAGTTGTTCATTTTTGGATATACACAGTGAGATAAATTATAATCATCAGAATAAGTTATATATATATTTGACATAGTATCCTCAGAACCTGTTACGGCCCCTGGGATTCTGCTATTGATTGACATTGGCAGCAAGAATGCCAACAGCAACTTCAGTCCTAACTCCTCCCAGACATTCTGCTTCACGCAACTCATGTAATATGGCAACACCCAGCTAAAGAGCTCTGGGGACTTAAGGGGATATCAAACATAAGAAGGAAATGATCACAGATGTTTTATTTTTAACCTAGAAGCAAAACGGTTACTAAGCATAAGATTTTGTGAAATCTCAAATGGGCATTTTTTTCCATCTGTATGATTTTGTAGAACTAAAAAAGCCAACTAACTCTATGGTATTGGTAGAATTGAATATAAGGTCATGTAATAAAATTAAATGTACAGCTCAAATAAACATATTTCTTTATAATTGGCTTCCAATCCTATTTGCATATGAGAAGCATCTGTGGAGCACCATATACTTTATACAAATTTGTCAATTATACCTCAATAAAGCTGAAAAAAATTAATCATCTGTGAAGATCGTTAAAGCTTAGGTGCTTCAATTCCAGGTATCTCTGTCACTTACTTCTGGGCAAGTCACCAAACCTGTCTATGTCTCCGTTACATCATCTGTTAAATGAGGACAGTAAGTGTACCTTCCTCATAGGAATGCTATGAGGATTAAGTGAGTTTTTATATATAAAACACTTAGGACAGTGCCTGGCACATGAAAACATGCCCTCATATAATTCTACTCTTATTTTGTGTATAGGCAACATGGACCTTTGTTTCTAGGCATTCTGGTTTGACTATCAGTAGGGGTTTATTCCCACAGGGAGCTCAATTGGCCTAGTCTGGCATTGTGAACATAAGACTAAATGGAGAGAAAGGTGTGTGCAAGCTACCATGGCTGTCAGGGCATACAGTACTCTGATGAGTCATGTGTGGGGTGGCCATGGAAAAGGGAGAAAGGGCAGGTATGCAGAGGCCATACTTTGTAACTGGAAGCAGGTAAATCCTGCACCCTAGTGATTCCAAAGTGAGATTTAGACTTGATGTTTTCCCAACCTTTTCCAGAGTCTACTGAAATATGTCTATGTCTATTATTAAAAATGAAAATAGATGTGTTTATTCAAAGGAATCCCATTCCATAAACTTTGTTTACATTTATTTAAAGCATAGATCCAAAATTCAAAATATGGAAACAAAATGTGGACCTAATCTTGGACACAGTCGAGAAAGTTTGGCAACTAGAGTAAAAAACGGGTTCTTCCAGAACTGAATGGCTCTGCAGATTGATACACTGGATACTGTCCACGGAAACCTCTGCAGGCAGACAAATGGGGGGTCAGATGACTTCTCCCTTCTCAGTACCATGGCCCCTGGATGCTTGACACAAACTCTGAGAGGAATATGCTATACAAATGGGGTTCAAGTTTTTTGCGAGCCTAGGAGTCGGGAAAGCAGGGGTTTTAACACAATTTCTACAGTTGTAGAAAGTACACTTGAACTTACAGCCTGAGATGCATATCTGTTCTGTGGTAGGATTTGTCTGGTATTGAGAATTCTTATGTGCTGCAACAATGATCAATTTATTACCTCTCAGCTCCCAATCTACCCTTTCATCACCCGCTTTGCAACAATTATGAGGCTAAACTTGTCAATAGGGGGCGCTGGAGGGACATTGCAGGAGGAAAGTTTACCTTTCTGGTTCCTGGGGTTGTCAGTATTTTTGCCTCTGCTCCTCTACATTACTTCTAAGGGCACTCTGTCCCACCCGTGCACCCCACTGAGCAGCCTCCCAGCAAACTCATAGCCTCATTCTCAGCCTGGTGACCACCTCACTCACTGTGACCCTTCCGATGTGGGCCCTATGTGCCCCAGGCTGCCCACCACCCTGCCAGTAAGTGGGATCCCAGGGACCCATCTGGGAGGCTGCTTCTGCTTGCCCAGTGACTGAACCAGCTCTGGTGGAACAATGCAACCAGCCTCACCATCCAGCGGGCCCCACATACACCTTCTGCAAGCACTCTGAATCCCGGGCCTTAGGAAGCCAGCCAGCCCCCCTCCACGTTGGTCCTTCTTTGGGTTCTGTCACTCAGCCCGAGGGTGTTCTTTAGAGCAGGGGTTGACAACTGCAACCTACTGTTCATTGTTTTAAATGAAGATTTATCAGAACACAGCCACACTCATTCATTTGCATTTTGTCTCTGGCTGCTTTGCTGCAATGGCAGATTTGAATTTGCAAAAGCTTAAAATATTTGACCCTTTAACAGGGATGGCTTCGAGTTTTCCTCTCTCTTTTATAGTTACTCCATTGTAACAGTTAATAATTCTTTATATTTAAGTGTCCTCGTTCAAATTACTGTGTGGTTTCCCTCTCCTAATTGGACCTTACTGATTCATGTGCTGTGTATCTGTACCCCCTCCGGGGATCACAATCCATAGAACTGGGACCGTTTCAGTTTGGGAAAGACGCAGCTACTACTTTACCCGCAGCCAACAAAACCCCCGCGGCAAGGAAATACTGTGGATCTGGCTACTCCCTACAAAGTGGAAAAGGAAAAAAAAATAAGGAGAACAATAATAAGTTAATTATATCAATAAATTACCTCACCGCATTCATACCTTATTCATTGGTTACACTTGAAAGCAACCCATATGTCTAGCACATAGTAAGGATTTGGTAAGTGGTTTTGAACAAATGCATTGAGTGTAGGAATAAGAAAACCTGAAAACACACCATAGGCAGCATTTTCTTTCAATGCAAAGAAATGACATATAATAAAATGTAGATAAGCTATGGGTAATTTTTCCTCAAATATTTACTCTGATTGTATGAAAATCATGGGACATATATAAAGAAAAGAGTTGTGTCTGCGAATACATTATCTTAAACTATACATGCAAATGAAGTGGAAAACACAAGGAAGATAATTGTCCCCTGAAACATTCTGATAATTGAGACAAGCATTGCATTTTTTTGGTTTGAATTAGCTGAGCTGAACCAGTCGCTCATTTGACTTTGCATGTGAGGCCACCGCCATAGAGAGGTTCATACTGGGTTCACCTCAATAAACAGCTGTGGACTGGGGTCAGCTCTTATTTTATTTAGCATTATTCATTCATTCAGATCCCATATTTTCAGCTAATTACTTGCAGGAACAGGACTTATTAAGGAGAATAACTCATTTATATGGAAGAAGGCTGCAACTTGCCCTTTTGCTTGCATCTCACTTCTTTCCCTTTGCATTTCTTCTTTTTTCTCTATTTGGAGTAATGTGAAGCACAAAACATCAAATCAAGGCCCTTTAAATTCTGATTTCTTGTTTCCCAAACATTGAAACCTTTTTGTGGGCAGAAATTAGCCTTTGCCAGGTAATTCACACAGAAATTTACATTTTATTTCACCCTCTTCAAGAGAGCATTTTGCCGTGCTCATCACATCTTCCCGCCTGAGCGGAGTACTCTGTGATATTTAGCTCTGCCTCCCCTGCAGCTGATCTCAGGGCACTCATTGGAAAGCTTCCGATGCCACTGATATTTTCTCTGCTGTTTACAAAAGCAGAGAAGAATTTCACACGTTTCTGAGCACTTTGGCTGTTTTAGCGCCTTTAAATGCCACTTATAAGCCATTCTAAACAAACCAATCTGCCTACCGGAAACCAAAATACCTGTCAGCACTGTTTTATTCTGTGACGGATGAAGAGTTTTCTTTAATGCACCAAATGAATTTAAAAAACTGCATTTTCTTTCAGGCATACATAAAGACAGAAATGAAGGTAGCCCAGCATCAGTCAAAAGATAAGAGTAGTTTGCATTATCAGTAGGCATTGGAGAGGGGGAGAGCTATGGTTGCCCTCTAAGAGTAATGGGTAGAAAACGATTGTGTTAATTGTCCTGTCATTTTGTTCAAACCGACCCCTAGGTTAGTGGGTCTCAAACTTGTTGCACATTTTAATCCCCTGGGGAGCTTCAAAATAATAATAATAATAATAATAATAATAATAAATGATACCTGTATCCACCCCTTGGGAATTGGGATTTAATTGGTCTGGGGTGTAGCCTCCTCTATGGGAGTTGGAAGAGCCTCAGGTAATTATAATATGCAGATGAGCTCAGAACCATTGACCTGGGCTGGCCACTGACTTCAAGGACTAGGGCAGTGCTATCCCACAGAACTTCCTGAGGTGGTGGAGATGTGAACTTTAGAGAGCCCTACTACCCCCGAAAGCAGGAACAGAGTGAAGAGGCTGGTGTTGTCACCATCAGGAAGCTTAGAAGAGGCCTCCACAGAACTGAGATCCAGGCCTCTGAGAAGAGGGCATTGCCCAGTCGATGCTGAGAGGCAAGTACCATTCTAAGAATGCGGAAAGAAAATGAAGTCACTGCTCTTAGAATCTACTGCCCCTGCCAGGGAAGAGAGCTAATGTTACAAAGACTGACAGGAACAGACAAAAAGGAAGACCTTTGATTTTGCTTTCCCCACCTAGCAGTGCCCCACCAATGCCCCCTTGTCACAGGACCAAACTGGGAAAGAACTGGCCAAAAGGAAAATAGTTTGCAGAGTCCTAGCCCCAGTCAGCATTGTCCAAGCCGGCTATGGAACGGTGGATTTGGAGCTGAGAAACAATAGTTAATGCTCAACATAATTGTAACCAAAGAAATTCACATTTACACAAAATAAACATTTTTGTATATTCAATTAACAAAGATTTTTAAAAACAGTATTTAAATTACAGGTTCTGTGAGCATGCACTCTTGTACACTATTGGTAGACGTGTAAATTAACATCCTGGAAAGCAAGTTGCAAGCCTAAAGTGTTTATATACCTTGACTCAATAGTTTTTCTTCCAGAAATTTATCCTAAGGACATAATGAAAACTATGATCTAAGGTTTATGTACAATATTTACTGAGACACTGTTCATAGCAATAAACAACTTAATGACCCAAATAAGAAATGGTTAAGTACATTAAGGCAAATAGATACTATTTAATTTTATGAAATGATTAAAATTGGGTTTGCAATGCAATTTATTGACAAAGCATGTTTGTGGTGTAATGGTTGAGATTTCATCTTTTCATTTAATACTTTACCACAAGTATTCTTGTTGACTTTTTAACTTTCTTCTCTTTATATTGCTGTATTTTCTGTTTTCTTCAATATGCCTGCATTACATTAGTAATACTAAAACAGTACAAGTATTAAAATAAGTAATGAAAGAACAGATCCATTACCTTAATAGCATTAAAATAACAATGTATGTAAACAAAAACAATGCATTGGGAAAAAAACTGCAGGAACTTTAAAACTTTTCTGCTCTAATATTTAATGAGCTCATATAGATTCATAAGAAAAACATCAAAATTGCTGGAAGAGAAATGAATGAATGCTCAAAATTACTTGTAAAAGAAAACAGACATGTGACTGATGAATTCAAAGGAAAATGTTTGTTATTAAATTAGCAGAGATCATAAAACTTGATGGGAGTAGTATAGTTAGGTATAGTGTAAAATCATGGGACCATTTTGGCAAAAAACTGGACTATTTATTAACAGTTAAAATACAAATATCCTTTAATCTTGTAAAAACAATTCTTAGAATCTATTTAGATTATAATTTGAAATAACAGGAAAGAATTTATTCCCCAAAGTATTCATAACTTTATTAAAAATTTAAAATAAAACTGGAAACAATTTAATGCTTAAGCATGCATATTTTAATAACCTTGATGTTATAAATAGTGAAATTAAATGAACCCATTAAAATTATGTTTATGAAAGTTTTTAAAAAGAATAATGTTGAAGTTTTAATAGTAAGTGTGACATCAGGTTGTGCAATTTAATATTCACTATTATCTCAGTTGGGCAACAGTATTCATGTAACAGAGTCGGAGGAAATACTAAGGAGTTAAATGTGTTTGCCTCTATTTGCTAGAATTAAACATCTTTTATTTCTTTATGGCTCTGTCAGTTTTCAAAAAATTCTAACATAAGCATATATTTTCTCCTAATTTCAAAAATAGGCATTGCTCAAATTTAAACATCATCGTTACAATAAGAGTAAACATTTCCCTGATTAAGTTAGTTTGACCTATCCGTCCTTAGCTAAATCCTCTAATATGGACATAAGAGACTCTTGTCTTTGTAGGCCCATGATTTATGAAACCCCGTCTGGATTTTGACAATGGCTTGGAAGGACTAAGTTGGTAACAGGAAGCTCAGCCCCTGCTAGATTTAGTATATTTTGTTCTTTCAGAGATTTATGTTCCAGATCAGTGGTTGACAAACTTTTTCTGTAAAGGGCTAGATAGTAAATAATTTAGAATTTACACATATGTCAAATATTTGTGTCTTTTTTTTTAAATAACCGCTGGAAATGTATAAGGCATCTTTAGCTCCTGGACCATAGAAAAGCAGTTCACAGACTGGACTGGACTTGCAGACCATGGTTCACTGCCCCCTGTTCTATATCACATATACGGGAGGCAGTTAGACATTCTCTGTGATGTTTTTCTTATGAGTTCAAATACTGGTACAGCTTACTAGATTCTCCATCTGCCACATCTTCTATGCCTCTATAGCCATCAGAAGGAGGGACAGAAATGATAAATAAATGTTACTGTTATTTATTGCAAAAAAAAAGCTGCAATTCAAATGACTCCAAATTAAGTGGCTTATAACAACAGTCATTTATTATCACAGACCTGAGTAAGTCAATTGCTAATCTAGGCTCTACTCAGGGGAGCGCTTGACTGAGTCATACTTCTGAGGGTTATCTGGGATCATATATGATAGAATCTAGACAGGAGTACTGCTTTTTTGAATAAGCCCACTCGCCATCTCAGAGAGACCTGGGTTTCATCTTACCTAGGCTACAAGCATTCTCGGGAGGACATGTCAGCAAGCCACAAGCCCACCTTTTCCCTGACCCGTCCCCTCAAAAAGTCCACCAAAAAACCTGGCCATAAAAAGCCTCTTAGCCTGTAAGAGATGCCTTCTTTGTTCTGCTGGCCAGAACAGAGGGCTCCCTCTCAGGTTTAGCAATCAACCTGCTTGCACTGTGGAGTTTGCATCCCCTCTTTTCCTTTCAGTATAGGCCCCTGGAATGGCCTAAACTAGGGCAGTATGGCTCCACTCTGAGTATCTCTCGCCCTCCTCCTAGAACTAGTGGGCTTACCTGGACTGTTTTTTTGCATGGCAGTGGCAGGGATACAAGAGAGCAAGCCCAAATACCAGGCACTTTTCAAGCCCTTAGTCAAGGAACTGTTCAACCACAGCAGAAGCTGAATTAGAACAAGTGGCTGAAGGTCTGGCAAGCAGCTAAGATTGAGGGAAGATGTGACAAATTTTCAATACAACCATACCTTGAGCCATTCAGATCTATTCCTGCTCTTCTTTTATATTTGGTACCCATTCTATAATCTTGGGCTTGTACTTTTGTCATAACAGGATGTCCTGACTCCTTTCTCATTTCAAGATGGGGCCAGATATAATCTCCTAGGAGACTTAAAAAGGTTAGTAGTGAAATAAACTACAACCCATACTGCTGCAGCTGACTTTATATAGATCAAGTGTCCTTTGGACCAATTAATGGGGCTAGGCTCTGGGTGCTACAATTAGCAGCCCTCTTATTTGAGATAGGTTTAGAAGAGCTATTTCTAGAAGATAGGAGTGTTGCATAAAAATAGGAAAACATGTCCAATAAAATAAAAACTACTACCTATATTGATTATGTATATACCAGAAGCTGTTTTTAGTGATCTATACACATTCAATATCATTTCAGATTTCCATCATCCAAGAAGTTGATATCACTAATTTCTGTATAACATATGAGGAAATTGAAGTGTAAGAGATAATCTGCAAGTATGTGGCAGAATCATACTTCAAACCTGGAACTCTTCAATTTCAATACTAGGCTCTTAACCACAATGCCTATACTGCTTCCTGTCCTTGAAATCAGATTTGCATTCTCTAATTTTTACCTCCAGCATTCACTTGAAAATTAACTGCCTTCATCCTCTGTTTCCTGTACTTTTATTTTTAATGGATAACCACTTTACCTGCTCACCTTCAGTATCTAGGAATCCACTAATATTTTAGATTTTTGTGATTGATTTATTGTTCAGCAAATATCTACTCTCCATTGATGTTGGGTTTGGCTGTCTGACATGCTTTGGCTAATAAAATGTTTGTGGAAGCAAACAGAATGCCTTGCATGTGCCTCCTACATTTAGCTGTGGAACTGAAGTAAGGAAAGAACATGCCATTTTAGAGGCCCTAGAATGAGATGCATGGAACAGCTCTTCAACCTGAAGCACAGCAGCTTAGCTGAGGCCATCCTAGGTTGGAAGAACCACGGCTGACCTGCAGACTTAGGAGAATAAATGCTGTTGTAAGTCACTGAATTTTGAAGTGGTTTGTATGCAGCTCACATCTTTGGCTGCTTAGCTGGATTAAGGACTTCTAACGAAGTAGAGCTCTCCAATAAATAACAAAATATTATCAAAAGACAAAGAATGTGTGGACATTCTCTGAAAGTTGGAAGTTCTCAACAATGGCCTTGCCTCAATAAATGTTTCCTTTTCCTTGGTCAGGCAGAAATAAATTCCTCGTTGTAAGAAATTGCAAAATGGTAGAGAGTAATCATCATTATTAGTATATATTGTTAGAGATTGTTAGGGAATAATTTGTTGAAAACATTGTCTTTTCAGTAATTTTATCTCCTAAAGAACTTAAATTCATAGTTATTAGTAATGTTTGGTATAATTTTAATATATTGCTTTAGTGTAGCAATTCATGTACCTCACCGATTGTCTCTTATTTTCCGGTCTGCACCGATGCTCTCGTTCAAATCTAACAATGCTACGTCTTATAAATAAAGGAATTAAGTCTAGAGAGGAAGGTAATCATTGGAGGCAAAAGGGATCACTTAAAGTGTCGTAGACGAGGTGGGCCAAGGCTGGATCTGGAATTGTGGGAGGGGGGAAAGGAGCAGGAGGGCACCACGATTTGGGAAAAAACAATTAGAATAAGGATTGTGGGGATAGCAGTCAGTTGGGATTCCATTATACCTGGAATAGAGGATTTATTTAGGAATTGGTAATAAATATGTTAGAAATGTGCAGTGGGGAAATATTGTCAAATACATTAAAAGAATGACATAAGTTTATACCTGACAGAGCAGGTAGTAGAGAGATTGTACAAAATGATGTTGAAAATAATGATTTATGAAGATATGCCTTGCGAGGATAGTCAGTTAAAATCTTTAGAGTTTGAAAAACAGTTTTAATTGCCTTCTATATACCTACTGCGTGCCTAACACTGCACTTGGAAGTTCATGTACATGGAGAATCAGGCATTGTAGGGGTTAAAAAATTGCATAAGACATTGTCTCTTCTCTCTGTAGAGCAGACAGATAACTTTTACAGCTATTTAATACAAGTTATACTTTAATAAGTGCTATAATAAAGGTAAAAAAATTAGGAGAATATGGATGAGGGAGAGATTCATTACTATTAGGAGGATCAAGGCAGTTTTATGTGAAGTATTGCAAATGGAGTTGCTATTAAATTACTTGAAATGGGCAAAAAAGGGCAGAATAAAAAGTGATGTCAAAGCTTTTAGCCCAGGAGACTGTAATAATGGTGTTGGCACTGACAGAATTAGAAACCTGGAAATTATGATAACATTAACCTTGCATCAACTTCATCGTTAATATGGGTTGAGATGAGCCAACTAAACTTTTTGATTCAGTTCTCAATTCATTCTGTGGCATGGTTAGAAAACATAACATTTGTTTTTAAGAGTTAACCTTATTGAATGCAAGATGTTTAACTCAAAAAGGGTTGGTATTTAAATGAATCAAGAATGAGGAAATGTATCCTTATTTGGTTCTTCTTGGACATCAGTGGTGTGTTCTGGAAAATGTGAAGAAACACTTAGCTTTGCTAAGAATATATTATCTAACAGACTATCTGTAGTATATTATCTTTTGTAAAGTTTTGGAGGTGGTGTAGAGATTACAAATTCAACTCTAACCCTGAAAAGTTTGGTGATAAGACAAACATGGAAACAGACATATGCAAGGAGAAATCTCATATTGTACTGTAACAGAATTTCAGCAAACATGGGCTTTGGTTGGAGGAAAGAAAAATCTAGGCCAACTCCACGAAGTCTGGAAAATATGTACAAAGGCATTGCCAGTAACATTACATTCCAATCAGTAACACATGCTTTTCTTGAGGTTAAAATGAGTATTTTAAATAAGTCAGCAAAGAGAGTGAGATTACTGCAGATGCTATTATTTTTAAAGTTTCTTCCTAATGCTCTAAGTCAAACTCCCCTCCCCCATATAAGATGTGCTGGCCTGGAAGCTCTAACATGCTATTTCTATAGACTGGATAAAGTATATTCATCTCTCAGGACCTCGGTTTCCTCATCTGAGGAAGGAGAGGACAAGATTTGACTTCCTCTCTCCTCATTCCTTCTCAGCCTTCCCTTCTTCCTTCCATGAGCTCTTATTGAAGACCTCCGTTGTGTCCTAGTTTGGACTGGTAACTTACTCAGAATACTATAATCCCTAACAAGTCTCTTCAGTGTTGTCTTCCTCAAAGATACTCTCCCATGTGGCCTGAGTAATGAATCTAAAGGTGACTATTTCCTTTACTGGTCTGCTCTAGATAATTCTCCCTGATGCGACTTCCCCCTGACCTTTCTATTGCTTCATCTCTGGCCACTTTCCCCAATTCTCTCACCCCCTGGTCACTGCAGCATGTTCTCAATAAAAGGAAAACTCCTAACTTTGTAAATGAGCCAACTCCTACTTGTCCTTCAAACTTTTATCAATGACGTTATCTTTGTAATACCTTCAGGAAGGGATGATTCTTTCCTTCTCTTCAGTAACCATGCTTGGTATTTGCTCTATTATTGTACTTATTCCATTGTTTCATATTTTTTTATATATTTCTTCAGCCCTGAACACAGTGCCTTGCATTAATAGGTAGTCAATAAATATGTGTTGATGGTGACGTGTTGTGAACATTTCAGCAATTTTTATTAGGTATTGAACTGTAGAAATGTCCTCCATTTTCAACTTCTTTTTGGTAGGTCCAGAAATCAGTGAAATTTGGAGCATGAAAATGTGATTTTAATATTTCTTCATCTTAAAAATTATATTCGAGGGGGAAAAAGATGGCAGTGTGAGAAGTGAGGCAGAAACCCCCTCCCAAAACTAAATATAACATGAAAATACAGCAACTAAAACTAATCCTGAAAGAGTGACCTGAAGACTGCAGAACAGACTGCCTACATGTGGGGAAAAGAGACCTCACAGAAAAGGGTAAAGTAGTAAAACCACAATCTGGCAGGACCCAAGCCGTCTCCCCAGCTCACAGGTGGGAGGAAGAGATACGGAGTGGGAAGGAAGTAGAAGCCCGTGAATGCTAAAAATCCATCCCTGGAGATCTGCTCTGGGAACATGAACCCACATGACATGGTGCTTTGGAGATTAGTAGAGGTTAGAAAGCAAAGATAGGCAGAATACTCGGAGAGACAGATTCCAGGCACTTGTGGAGAACAGGTACCCCCAACAGGCTGCTCCAGAACAAAATAAATGTGGGCACTTTGAAAGACATCCCAAGAGTGAGTGAATGCTAAAGGGGAAAAGATTACACAGAGCTTGCTGCTCAGGAGAAAGGACAAGTGGAAAAAATCATCCCTGCACACTCAGCCCAGCAGGTCAGGAACTTTCAGGCGCTTCAGACATTCCATGCCCCTGGTGGCAACACAGCCCTGAGGCCCCCCCACTGTGATACACAGTCTGCCATTCCTTCCTCCCAGCAGGCACTGGTCTGCATATCTGCTGCACCCACCATTGCATCATGCCAGCTGGAGGTTCACCCCACCTATAGCAGCTGCAGAAGCATGAGACAGAGGATCTGGCAGTGGAGTCAGCAACTGCAGCCAGGAAGCAGGAAAAAACTTTTTCCTCCCAGCAGTGTGGGTGCTGTGTGCCTCCATCTCCCACCATTGCTCCAACTGCTGAGCAGCTCCACAGAGAACAGCTTCTGGGCACTAGAGAGCTGCACCCACACAAAGTTATTATTCCATAGTAATCATTAGAAATATGAAATGGAAAAAAAAGTTTGTACAAACCAGAATCCCTCAAACACCAAAAAGAGGGCTAAGTGAAACTGAAATCACGAATTTTCTTGAAAAAGATTTCAAAATAAAAATCATAAACATGCTCAAAGAGCTACAGAAATATATTCAAGATCTCAGGGAGGACTTCAAGAAAGAGATAGAAACTTTAAAAAATACAGTATATTAAATGAAACATACAATGGAGGTATTTAAAAGCAGATTAGATGAGGTAGGGGAAATGGTAAATGAAATAGAAATTAGAGAACAGGAAAACAAAGCTGAAGCGCAGAAAGAAAAAGGATCTCTAGGAATGGAGGAATAATAAGAGAACTGTGCAACCAATCCAAATGGAACAATATTCACATTATAGGGGTACCAGAAGAAGAAAAGATAAAAAGGGACAGAAAGTCTCTTTGAGGAAATAATTGCTGAAAAATTCCCCAATCTGGGGAAGGAAATAGTCACTCAGGTCATGGAAGTGCAGACATCTCCCAATACAAGGAACCCTAGAAAGACAACACCAAGACATATAATAATTAAAATGCCAAAGATCAAGGACAAGGAGAGAGTATTAAAAGCAGTCAGAGAGAGAAAAAAGGTCACTTATAAAGAAAATGCCATCAGGCTATCATCAGACTTCTCAGCAGAAACATTACAGGCCAGAAGGGAGTGGCCTGATATATTTAATGCAATGAAACAGAAGGGCCTCCAACCAAGAGTCCTCTACCTGGCAAGATTATCATTTCAGTATAGAGCAGGGATAAACCAATTTCCAGATAAGCAAAAGTTGAGGGAATTTACCTCTCACAAACCATCTCTACAGTGTATTTTAAAGGAACTGCTATAGATGGAACTGCTTCTAAGGCTGAATGGCTGACACCAGAGAAAATAAACCCACGTAACAGAAGCAGACCAATTAATTTCTAAGTAAATGCAAAATTAAATCAACTACTCACAAAGTCAAGGGATACACAAAAAGTATAGAATATGACACCTAATATACAAAGAGTGGAGGAGGCAGAAAAATAAGAGAGAACAAAAAGGAACTTTTAGATTGTGTTTGAAATAGCATAATAAGTGAGTTACGTGAGACTGATAGTAAAGAAGCTACCCTCGAACCTTTGGTAAACACAAATCTAAAGCCTGCAATAACAATAAGTATATATCTATCCATACTCATCCTAAATGTAAATGGACTGAATGCACCAATCAAAAGACAAATAAATACAGAATGGATAAAAAAACAAGACCCATCTATACGGTGCCTACAGAAGACTCACTTCAAACCCAAAGACATACACAGACTAAAAGTGAAGGGATGGAAAAAGATATTTCATGGAAACAATAGGGAGAAAAAGGTAGGAGTAGCAGTACTTATATCAGACAAAATATATTTCAAAACAGAAAGTAACAAGAGACAAAGAAGGACATTACATAATGATAAAGGGGTCAGTCCAAAAACAGGATATAACCATTATAAACATGCACCCAATAGAGGAGCACCTAAATATGTGAAACAAATACAGAATTAAAGGGGGAAATAGAATGCAATGCATTCATTTTAGGAGACTTCAACACACCACTCCCTCTAAAAGACAGATCAACCAGACAGAAATAAGTACAGAGACAGAGGTACTGAACAATGCATTAGACCAGATGGACCTAACAGACATCTACAGAACACTCTACCCAAAAGCAGCAGGATACACATTCTTCTCAAGTGTACATGGAATGTTTTCTAGAACAGATCAAATAGTAGGCCATAGAAAGGGCCTCAGTAAATTTAAAAAGATTGAAATGGTGCCAACCAGCTTCTCAGACAACAAACATATGAAACTAGAAATAAATAATGCAAAGAAAACAAAAAAGCCTACAAACACATGGAGGCTTCAAAACATGCTGTGAAATAATCAATGGATCAATGAACAAATTAAAACAGAGATCAAGCAATATATGGAGACAAATGAAAATAACAGCTCAACACCCTAACTTCTATGGGATGCAGCAAAGGCATTCAAAGATGAAAATATATAGCAATTTAGGCCTAATTAAAGAGGGAAGAACAATCCCAAATGAAAAGTCTAAATTTACAATTAATGAAACTGGAGAAATGAGAACAAATGAGGCCCAAAGTCAATAGAAGGAGGGACATAATAAAGATCAGAGAAGAAATAAAAAATTGAGAATAATAAAACAAAAGAAAGAATTAAAGAAACCAAGAGCTAGTTATTTGAGAAAATAAACAAAATAGATAAATCCCTTGCCAGGATTATCAAGAAAAAAAGAGAGTGTTCACACATAAACAGAATCAGAAATGAGAAAGGAAAAATCACTGCAAACACCACAGAAATACAAAGAATTATTAGAGAATACTATGAAAAATTATGTGCCAACAAATTGGATAACCTAGAAGAATTGCAAAACTTTCTAGAAAAATAAAACCTCCCAAGACAGACCCAGGAAGAAACAAAATCTGAAGAGACCAATTACCAGCTATGAAATTGAACTGGTAATCAAAAAACTACCTAGGAACAAAACTCCTGGACTAGATGGCTTCATTGCTGAATTTTATCAAAACATTTAGAGAAGACATAATATCCATTCTCCATGAAGTTTTCCAGAAAGTACAAGAGGAGGAAATACTTCCTAACTCATTCTATGAGGCCAGTATCATTCTAATACCAAAACCAGACAAAGACATCACAAAGAAGAAAATTACAGACCAATATCTCTGATGAACATAGATGTAAAAATCCTCAACAAAATATTAGCAAACTGAATTCAAAAATACATCAAAAAGATCATCCATCATGATCAAGTGGGTTTCATCCTAGGGATGCAAGGCAGGCACAATATTTGAAAATCCATCAACATCATCCACCACATCAACAAAAGAAGGACAAAAGTCACATGATCATTTCAATAGATGCCAAAAAAGCATTCGACAAAATTCAACATCCATTCATGATAAAAACTCTCAAAAAAATGGGTATAGAGGGCAAGTACTTCAACATAATAAAGGCCATATATGGCAAACCTACAGCCAACATCATAGTTAACAGCAAAAAGCTGAAAGTTTTTCCTACAAGATCGTGAACAATACAGGATGCCCACTCTCCCATTTTTATTCAACATAGCACTGGAAGTCCTAACCACAGCAATAAGACAACACAAAGAAATAAAAAGCATCCAGATCGGCAAGGAAGAAGTTAAACTGTCACTGTTTGAAGATGACATGATATTGTACATAAAACACCTAAAGAGTATACCCCAAAACTATTAGAACTAATAACTGAATTCAGCAACGTTGCAGGATACAATATTAATACACAGATATCTGTTGCATTCCTAAATACTGATGATGAACTAGCAGAAAGAGAAATCAGGAAAACAACTCCTGTTACAATTGCATCAAAAAGAATGAATACCTAGGAATAAACCTAACCAAGGAGGTGAAAGACCTACACTCTGAAAACGACAAGACACTCATGATAGACATTAAAGAAGACATCAATGAATGGAAATACATTCCATGTTCATGAATAGGAAGAATTAATATTGTTAAAATAGCCATCCTGCCTAAAGCAATCTACAGATTCAATGGAATCCCTATCAAAACACAAATAGCATTCTTCAATGAACTAGAACAAATAGTTCTAAAATTCATATGGAACCACAAAAGACCCCGAATATTCAAAGCAATTCTGAAAAGGAAGAACAAAGCTTGGGGGATTATGCTTTCTAACTTCAAGCTCTACTACAAAGCACAGTACTCATAACAGTTTGTTACTGGCACATGAACAGACCCATAGATCAATGGAACAGAATAGAGAGCCTGGATATAAACTCACACATATATGACCAATTAATATACAATAAAGGAGCCATGGATATACAACTGGGAAGTGACAGCCTCTTCAACAACTGGTGTTGGTAAAACTGGACAGCTACATGTAAGAGAATGAAACTGAAATATTGTCTAACTCCATACACAAAAGTAAACTAGAAATGGATCAAACACCTGAATGTAAGTTATTAAACCATAAAACTCATAGAAGAAAACATAGGCAAAAATCCCTTGAAAATAAACATGAGAAATTTTTTTCTGAACACATCTCCTCTGTCAAGGGAAACAAAAGCAAAAATGAAGAAATGGGACTACATCAAACTAAAACTTCCTTACAGCAAAGAACAACATCAGAATAAAAAGGCATCCTACTATATGGGAGAATATATTCATAAATGACTTATCCAATAAGGGCATCTCAACACCCAAAAAACAAATAACCTGATTAAAAAATGGGCAGAGGATCTGAACACTTTTCCAAAGAAAAAATTCAGATGGCCAACAGGCACATGAAAAGATGCTCCACATTGCTAATCAGTAGGGAAATGCAAATTAAAACCTCAATGAGATATCACTTCACACCAGTTAGGATGGCCAACATCCAAAAGACAAGAAACAACAAATGCTGGCAAGGATGCAGAGAAAGGGGAACCTTCCTACACTGTTGGTGGGAATGTAAATTAGTTCAATCATTGTGGAAGGCAACATAGAGTTTCCTCAAAAATCTAAAAATAGAAACACCCAGGAATTCCGCTCCTAGGAATTTACCTGAAGAAAACAAGATCCCTGATTCAAAAAGACATATGCACCCCTATGTTTATCACTGCACTGTTTACAATAGCCAAGATATGGAAGCAACCTAAGTGTCCATCAGTATATGACTGGATAAAGAAAATGTGGTACATATACACAATGGAATATTATTCAGCCATAAGAAAAAAACAAACCCTACCATTTGCAACAGCATGGATGGAGAAGGTATTATGCTCAGTGAAATAAGCCAGGCAGAGAAAGACAAGTACCAAATGATTTCACTCATTTGTGGAATATAACAACAAACCAAAACTGAAGGAACAAAACAGCAGCAGGCTTACGGAGTCCAAGAAGGGACTAGTGGTTACCAAAGGGAAGGGGTTGGGGAGGGTAGTTGGGGACTGAGGAGAAGGGGATTATGGGGCACTACAATTAGCAATTACAATATAGGTAGGTCACTGGGAAGGCAGTACAGCACGGAGAGGACAAGTAATGACTCTGTAGCATCTTACTATGCTGATAGACAGTGACTGCAACAAGGTTGGGGGGGACTTCATCATATGGGTGGATTATTGAAACCACAATGTTGCTCATGTGAAACCTTCCTAAGATTGTATATCTATGATACCTTAATTTAAAAAAATTATATTTGAGATTTGATACCTTTTCCACTGCAACGTGTTGATAACTAAAAAGAGCAGTAAAATGTATGTTCACTGTAAAGTAGGGAGGCATGTCTGGTTTTTACATGTTGAGAAGACACTGAATGATTGCTCATATTAGGGATTCCTGAGCTATTTCTTCACCAACTGTGCAAAAAAGCAACACATCTGTTTCCTGAGGCTTGGAGAAAATTCTTTGCTCACCTGTATCTCTACTTCATGTTATCTCTTCCAATATATACATGGAAAGCCCATGTGGCACATTTTTGTATAAACTTGGCTGCAACTTTCTTTTGAGCCAACCAACCATTTTACCTTAAAAAACACTGTAAATTCCAGCATCTAATTGGCGTAAAGAATTTTCCAGAGATGAAGCCAGATGCAGAGCAGCTTCTCATTTATGTTTTCTTAGTAACTTCCTTGTTTTTTTTCTGACAGAATCTCCTTAAATAATACCAGGAAATTGAGCAGAAAAAACATTTTTCAGGGGTAAGTGGGCTGTAATTTGAAGAAACACATAGAAAGTACTATCTTTACTCATTTACTACCCTTGACTGATTTTTTTCAGCATCTATAAAAGCTTTACGAAAATTCTATTTTTTAAATAAAGGTTAATGTCTACTGCTTACTCGACAAGAGTTCTAAGTATTAATATCTTAATGAAAATCTTTAAATCTCATTTAGTTGTTAGAAGAAACATCTTTTAGGAAGAATAACATCACAAACATTTAGCTTTATTAATAATGAAAATTTAAAATTTTAAAGGTGAAGGTTGAGGTTAGAAATTTGGAGTTTACCCAGTTGGTAAAAGACAAACAAGGTCAACAATTTCACATGGCACTTAGAGTGAACAGGCCAATTAGTGGTGTGGTCTACAGGGGAGGAACTACTTGTTAGTGGCTTTCTACGAACTATTTCAATAAAGAATGAAGCCATTCTACATAGGTGGAGTTGGTAATGGATGGTAAGAAAAATAAGTCCACTGCAGGTAAAACATTTTAACAAATTTGGAAGGGAAAAGAAAGATGTTAACCAAAGGGATAGGGGGGGCATCATGGTCAAATAAAATGTTTTTTTTTCTTCATAAATAATTATCTATTAGAAGGTCCTACAGAGCAACCAAAAGCAAGCAGAAACCAGTGGGAATTCAACCCTTGAAATATTTTCATTTATGTTTAAGGGTCAGTGTATGGTATGGAGTGGTTAGAACTCAAGGAGAAAACCATAGTCATCTTGTGGTATTAGGAGAGGGTTTGAAGCTTCCAGAGTGGCTGAAGATGGAGGGGGAGATTCTGAAAAGGATGAATCCACAGGGTGGAGAACCTCCAAATCTTCATGTAACTGCTGCTTAATTGCAAAGGGTTTGAGGAGACTCCAAGATGCTCAGGGGAAGGGCTACACAGCTGAAAATATTGACCAGAGATTTTAGCTACTGCTAAATTAGATTGGCCAGAAGTAATAAAAATAGTTGACCATACCAAATGTTTTGAAGGAATTGCAACTTTTATACACTTCTAGTGAAAATGCAAAACAGTAAGCCACTTTTGGAAAAGTTTGACATGTTTGTTTAATAAGGTCCAACATCCCCCTGCCATACGACTCAGCCATGTCACTCTTAGGCATCTGCCAAAACAAAATGAAACGTATGGTCACATGATGACTTGTACACGAACGTTCATGGCAGTTTTATTTGTAATTGCCACAAACTGGAAACAACCCAAATGTCCAACTTAGGAATGAATAAACAAATGGTGGTGTGTCCATACAGTGCAACTCTATTCAGACATAAAAGTAGACAAATTATTAATACGCCCAATAACATGGATTAATCTCAAAACCATTATTCTGAGTGAAAGATGCAGACAATAAAACAATGTATACTATATTACTGAGTTCATATAAAATTCTATAAATTGCAAATTAATGTATGGTAACACATTACATCAGCAGTTGCCTGGTGAGGGACAACAGGAAGGGGCAGTGGGGAGAGGCTACAAAGGGCAAGAGGAAACCTGGAGTACTGATATATTTGTTATTTTGGTGTGGCAATAATTTCATGGGTGAATCCATATACTAAAGGTTACCAAGTTGTACTGTAATTTTGTGGAGTCTATTCTTCAATTATACCTCGACAATCTTTTATTCAATATTTTTATATTCTCTGTTAAAACACATGCTACCTGCCTTCTGTAGTCTTTTCTCAACAGCAAAATTTAATTTCCCCTGGGGACTTAGCAGTCAATATTGGTTATTGGTCATCTTGAACCATATCAGACCCTACCTTGAACTGTCAAAGCATGGAGAGGTTGTTCCCATTTTCATCGTTCTAAACACACATATACTAATCCATATGAAAATTCTCTCACCAAACATATTACTGCCCAGAAGCTAAAAGTGTGAAATGGTGGCACATAAAATGACTCTAGGAGAGAGTTTAATCAGCATTATTGATTATCTTACTACTGACCTCCACATACTCAATATGGACATTAAGATGCATAGTCAGTGTTGAGCAAATAAAAAACAATCCTTCTAGTCTAATCCTGCCTTCCAAGTCTTTAACCCTGGAGTCTAGCTGGGTGTAAAGGGATTGCAAATTCCAGGGCCTGAGACATTTAAAGGACCAAGAAGAGCCTTTCAAACACTCAACCCCTTATCGGATATGTCATTTATGAATATATTCTCCCATACTGTAGGATGTCTTTTTGTTCTACTGATGGTGTCCTTTGCTGTACAGAACTTTTGTAGTTTGACATAGTCCCACTTGTTCACATTTGCTTTTGTTTCCCTTGCCCAGGGAGATATGTGCATGAAGAAGTTGCTCATGTTTATGTCCAAGAGATTTTTGCCTATGTTTCTAACAGTTTTATGGTTTCATGACTTACATTCAGGTCTTTGATCCATTTTGAGTTTACATTTGTATATGGGGTTAGACAGTAATCCAGTTTCATTTTCTTACATGTAGCTGTCCAGTTTTGCCAACACCAGCTGTTGAAGAGGCTGTCATTTAACCATTGTATGTCCATGGCTCCTTTACTGTATACTACTTGACCATACATGCTTGGGTTTATATCTGGGCTCTATTCTGTAACACTGGTCTATGGGTCTGTTCTTGTGCCAGTACCCAATTGTCTTGATTACTGTGGCTTTGTAGTAGAGCTTGAAGTAAGGGAGCGTAATTCCCCCTGTTTTATTCCTCCTTCTCAGGATTGCTTTGGCTGTTCTGGGTCTTTTGTGGTTCCATATGAATTTTAGAATTATTTGTTCCTGCTCATTGAAGAAAGCTGTTGGTAGTTTGATAGGGATTGTGTTGAATCTGTAGATTGCTTTAGGTAGTATAGCCATTTTGACAATATTTATTCTTCCTAGCCAAGAGCATGGGATGCATTTCCATTTGTTAGTGTCCTCTTTCATTTCTCTTAGGAGTGTCTTGTAGTTTTCAGAGTACAGGTCTTTCACTTCCTTCGTTAGGTTTATTCCTAGGTATTTTATTCTTTTTGAAGCAATTGTGAATGGAATTGTTTTTCTGATTTTTGTTTCTGTTAGTTCATCGTTAATGTATAGGAAAGCCGCAGACTTCTGTGTGTTAATTTTGTATCCTGCAACTTTGCTGAATTCAGATATTAGTTGTAGTAGTTTTGGAATGGAGTCTTTAGGGTTTTTTATGTATAGTATCATGTCATCTTCAAATAGCGACAATTTGACCTCTTTTTTACCAATCTGGATGCCCTGTGTATCTTTGTTTTGTCTGATTGCCGTGGCTAGGACCTCCAGTACTATGTTGAATAACAGTGGAGAGAGTGGGGATCCCTGTCTTGTTCCCGATCTTAGATGAAAAGCTTTCAGTGTCTCGCCATTACGTATGATGTTAGCTGTGGGTTTGTCATATATGGCCTTTATGATGTGAGGTACTTGCCATCTATACCCATTTTGTTGAGAGTTTTAATCAGGAATGGATGCTGAATTTTGTCAAATGCTTTTTCAGCATCTATGGAGATGATCATGTGGTTTTTGTTCTTCTTTTTGTTGATGTGGTGGATGATGTTGATGGATTTTCGAATGTTGTACCATCCTTGCATCCCTGGGATGAATCCCACTTGATCATGGTGTATGATCCTCTTGATGTATTTTTGAATTCGGTTTGCTAATATTTTGTTGAGTATTTTTGCATCTACGTTCATCAGGGATATTGGTCTGTAATTTTCTTTTTTGGTGAGGTCTTTGCCAGGTTTTGGTATTAGAGTGATGCTGGCTTCATAGAATGAGTTTGGACGTATTTACTCCTCTTCTATTTTTTGAAAAACTTTAAGGAGAATGGGTGTTATTTCTTCTCTATATGTCTGGTAGAATTCAGAGGTGAATCCATCAGGTCCGGGGGTTTTGTTCTTGGGTAGTTTTTTGATTACCAGTTCAATTTCGTTGCTGGTGATTGGTGTGTTTAGGTTTTCTGTTTCTTGGTTGGTCAGTCTTGGAAGGTTGGATTTTTCTAAAAAGTTGTCCATTTCTTCTATGTTTTCCAGCTTGTTAGCATACAGATTCTCATAGTATTCTCTTATAATTCTTTGTGTTTCTGTGGGCTTTGTCCTGATTTTTCCTTTCTCATTTCTGATTCTGTTTATGTGTGTAGATTCTCTTTTTCTCTTAATAAGTCTGGCTAGGGGTTTATCAATTTTATTTATTTTTTCAAAGAACCAGCTCTTGGTTTCATTGATTTTTTTCTATTGTTTTATTCTTCTCAATTTTATTTATTTCTTCTCTAATCTTTATTATGTCCCTCCTTCTGGTGACTTTGGGCCTCATTTGTTCTTCTTTTTCCAATTTCAGTAATTGTGTCTTTAGACTATTCATTTGGGAATGTTCTTTCTTTAGATAGGCCTGGATTGCAATATACTTTCCTCTTAGAACTGCCTTTGCTGCGTCCCAGAGAACTTGTGGCTTTGTGTTGTTGTCATTTGTCTTCATATACTCTTTGATTTCTGTTTTGATTTGGTTATTAACCCATTGATTAACTAGGAGAATGTTGTTAAGTTTCCATGTATTTGTGAGCCTTTTTGTTTTCTTTCTAAAATTTAATTCTAGTTTAATACCTTTATGATCCGAGAAGTTGGTTGGTAGAATTTCAATATTTTCGACGTTACTGAGGTTCTTTTTGTGGCCTAGTATGTGGTCTATTCTGGAAAATGTTCCATGTGCACTTGAGAAGAATGTGTATCCTGTTGCTTTTGGGTGTAGAGTTCTGTAGATGTATGTTAGGTCCATCTGTTCTAGTGTGTTGTTCAGTGCCTCTGTGTCTTTACTTATTTTCTGTCTGGTTGATCTGTCCTCTGGAGTGAGTGGTGTGTTGAAGTCACCTAAAATGAATGCATTGCTGTCTGTTTCCTCCTTTAATTCTGTTAGTATTTGTTTCACATATGGCGGCGCTCCTGTGTTGGGTGCATATATATTTATAATGGTTATATCTTCTTGTTGGAGTGACTCCTTTATCATTATGTAATGTTGTTCTTTTTCTCTTGCTACTTTCTTCGTTTTGAAGTCTATTTTGTCAGATACAAGTACTGCAACACCTGCATCTTTCTCCTTGTTGTTTGCATGAAATATCTTTTTCCATCCCTTCACTTTTAGTCTGTGTATATCTTTGGGTTTGCGGTGAGTCTCTTGTAAGCAGCATATAGATGGGTCTTGCTTTTTTATCCACTCAGTAACTCTGTGTCTTTTGATTGGTGCCTTCAGTCCATTTACATTTAGGGTGATTATTGATAGATATGTACTTATTGCCATTGCTGGCTTTAGATTCGTGGTTACAAAGGTTCAAGGGTTGCTTCTTTACTATCCTACAGTCTAACTTAACTTTCTTGTTAAGTTATTGTAAACACCGTTTGATGTTTCTTTATTTCTCTCCCTTCTTATTCTTCCTCCTCCATTCTTTATATACTAGGTGTTTTATTCTTTGCCTTTAGTTAGTATTTGGATGGTCTGCTTTCTTTGCTATGATTTTATTTTCTCTGGTGACATCTTTTTAGCCTTAGGAGTGCTTCCCTCTAGAGCAGTTCCTTTAAGATGTCCTGTAGAGGTGGTTTATGGGAGGCAAATTCTCTCATCTTTTGCTTACCTGGAAATTGTTTAATCCCTCCGTCATATTTAAATGATAATCGTGTTGGATACAGTATTCTTGGTTGGAGGCCCTTCTGTTTCATTATGTTAAATATATCATGCCATTCTCTTGTAGCCTGTAAGGTTTCTTTTGAGAAGTCTGATGATAGTCTGGTGGGTTTTCCTTTGTAGGTGATCTTTTTTCTCTCTCTAGTTGCCTTTAATACTCTCTCCTTATCTTTGATCTTTGCCATTTTAATTATTATGTGTCTTGGTGTTGTCTTCCTTGGGTCCCTTGTGTAGGAGATCTGTGGGCTTCCATGGACTGCGAGACTATTTCCTTCCCCAGCATGGGGAAGTTTTCAGCAATTATTTCTTCAAAGACACTTTCTATCCATTTTTCTCTCTCTTCTTCCTCTGGTACTCCTATAATGCGAATATCGTTCCGTTTGGATTGGTCACACAGTTCTCTTAATATTCTTTCGTTCCCAGAGATCCTTTTATCTCTCTCTGCCTCAGCTGCTCTGTATTCCTGTTCTCTGATTTCTATTCCATTAACAGTCTCTTGCATCTCGTCCAGTCTGCTGCTAAGCCCGTTGATGGCTTGTCTCATTTCTGCATTGTCTTTCCTGACTTCCCTCACTTCCTCCCTCAGCTCTTGCATATTTCTCTGTAGATCCATCAGCATGGTTTTGACTTTTATTCTGAATTCTTTTTCAGGAAGATTCTGCATTTCCATCCCTTCAGGTTCCCTCTCACGTGTTGTCTGGGTCTGAGTGATTTTTGTCTGTACCATATTCCTCAGTCTTTTCATGTTGATAGAAGTGGTCACTTGTAGGTGCCAGGTATATCAGCTGGGCTCTTTAAGACTTAAAAAAAAAAACCAAAAAAAAAAAAAAAAAAAAAAAAAAAAAAAAAAAAAAAAAAAAGAAGGAAGAGCAAGAATAGAGGAAAAGAAGAAAGAAATAAAAGAAAAGAAAGGGAAAAAAAAAACACCCACCCGGAGTGGATTCTGTAAGGATGCTGTAGGTGTAGCTGTTGCTCCACTATTCCACAGCCATGGCCGTGCCGCTCTTTGTAGCTCTGGCCGGTGGGGGGAACGAATGGGAGGCTGTTGTTCTCTGTATAAAGTTTTAGTGTGGCTGCTACCTTTTCTCATTCCTCAGCCAAGGGGTCCGAAATTCCTCAGGACTCCCAGCCTGCAGGGAAGAGCGTGCCGGGGCGATCGTGTTCCCTCGCTGGGCCCCTCACCTCTCCAAGACCACTATAAACAGCGCGCACTTTTCTCTTGTCCCGGGGCACTGGCTGCACGGACCCGGGTGCGTTCCCAGCTCAACACCTGCACCTTTTGCCTCTCCAATGTCCGATGCACCGTGTGATGTGTGTCAGCGCTCCCGGCGCAGACCACCAGGGCTGGTTATTTCACGGGCCTCCTCTTCCACTCCCTCCCGGCTCTGAATCCTCTCCTCCTGCTGGTGCGCTGGGGTGGGTGAGTTCTCAGGTCCCGCCGGGTCGCGGCTCCGTATCTTACCGGCCTCGCGGGGTGCCGAG
Source organism: Smutsia gigantea (assembly GCA_032199065.1). Classification (NCBI taxonomy): domain Eukaryota; kingdom Metazoa; phylum Chordata; class Mammalia; order Pholidota; family Manidae; genus Smutsia; species Smutsia gigantea. The sequence continues at coordinate 4,782 of JAVSCE010018725.1, read as the reverse complement.
TCCTCTCAGGTGCAGATGCAGGCTGTGCGCTGTGCTATTAATTCTGGTCTCTTTTTAGCAGTGGTTGTATTTGCTGTATTTTCAAAGATTTATATAGTTTTGGGAGGAGATTTCTGCCGCCTTGCTCACGCCGCCATCTTCCTGGAACCTCTCCTCCTCCATTCTTTGTATGTTATGAATCATATTCTGTACTCTTTGTCTAGCCTTTGGGTGACATCTATTTAGCCTTGGGAATATGTCCACCTATAGGAGTCCCTCCAAAATGCACTGTAGAGGTGGTTTGTGGGAGGTAAATTCTCTCAGCTTTTGCTTATTTGAAAATTGTTTAATCCGTCCTTCAAATTTAAATGATAACCTTGCCAGGTAGAGTATTCTTGGTTCAAGGCCCTTCTGCTTCATTGCATTAAATACATCATGCCATTCCCTTCTGGCCGGTAAGGTTTCTGTTGAGAGGACTAATGATAGCTTGATGGGTTTCCTTTGTATGTGATCTTTTTCTCTCTCTAGCTGCTTTTAAAAGTCTGTCTTTATCCTTGATTTGTGCCATTTTAATTATTATATGTATTGATGTTGTCTTCCTTGGGTCCCTTGTGTTGGGAGATCTGTTCACCTCCACAGCTTGAGAGACTATCTCCTTCCCCAGATTGTGGAAGTTTTCAGCAATTACCTCCTCAGTAACACTTTCTATCCCTTTTTCTCTCTTTTTCTTCTTCTGGCACCTCTATAATGCGAATATTGTTCCGTTTGGATTGGTCGCACAGTTCTCTCAATATTCTTTCATTCTTAGATCCTTTTTTCTCTCTGTGCCTCAGCTTCTTTGTATTCCTCTTCTCTAATTTCTATTCCATTTACCATCTCTTCTACTACATCTAATCTGCTTTTAAATCCCTCCATTGTATGTTTCATTTCCAATATGAATTTCTTAATGATTGAATCTCCGACTTAAATTCGTTCCTGAGTTCTTGAATAGTTTTGTGTACCTCCATAAGCATGTTTAATTTTTATTTTGAACTGTCTTTCCAGAAGATTTGTGAGTTCAGTTTCATTTGCCATTGTTTCTGGGGTTTGTGAGATTTTGGTCTGAACCATGTTCTTTTGACGTTTCATATTTCTGTGGTGCCCACTAGTTCACAGAAACTCCAGTCTCTGGAGCTGCTCAGCCCCTACAGTGAGGCTGGGGGGTCGTAGGGGAGCAGATCTGGTTCCTGGGGGGAGGAAGGATCTGTTTCCTGATTCTTGTCTGTGGTGCCTATTCCGTATCACAGCCAGTGGGCCAAGCACACACGTGTAAGCTTCTGTGCTTTGCATCTCTAACTGTTGTAGGCGGGGCCTCCCTCTGCCTAGCCTGACGCCAGCGCAGTGACTGCCAGTTTGCGAGCAGGTGCCTTCAGGCTTGTAGGAAGACTCGGTGAGCTGTGTGTCACAGTAGGGGCCTCAGAGCTGAGTAGGCAGCCAGGGGGATGGAGCATCTGAAGCTCCTCAAAGTTCCCAACCAGCTGGGCAGAGTGTGCCCAGACAACCTTGTCCAGCTCTCCCTTCTCCTGCACAGCAAGCTCATGCAAACCCCGCCCCTTCAGCAGCCCTCTCGCTGCTAGGAAGCCTCTCAGACGGCCGCCCTTCCTCTGACACAGAGCGGCCGGGTGTGGATCCTGTCCTCCACAAATGTCCAGAATGTCAGTCTCCTAGGCCCTCCACCTGTCCAAGCTCCCCAACGTCCAGAGCACCACACACTATAGGATTCTGCTCACAAAGCAGATCTTCAGGCCTAGGTGTTCAGCAGTCCCAGGCTTCCACCCCCTCCCCTGCTCCATTTCTCTTCCTCCCACTGGTGAGCTGGGGTGGGGGAAGGGCCTGGATCCTGCCAGATTAAGGCTTTCGTACCTTACCCTGCTTCCTGAGGTCTGCTCTGTTGGTGAGGTCTGTATTGCAGTCTGGTTCAGCCTTCTTTCTTGTTGCTGTTTTTGGGTTAGTTGTATTAATTAACTATATTTTTGTAATATTTGTGGTTTTGGGAGGAGTTCTCCATGTCACCTCTCACACCGCCATCTTCACCATTTGTTTTTCCCAAGTTTAATTTTAAGATTTAAATTTTACTTATCCTTTTATTTTTTATTTTAAGATTAAAATTAAAGATGTTTATTAATTTTAAGATTTAAATTTATTTATTTGTTCTATTCCATTGTCTCTTATTATTTGTCCCATAGAATACTGGTTATCCTTAAAGAATATACATTAGTCCCTTTGTTTTCAGATGCCCTAATATTTATGCCTATCGAGATACATACCCTAATAACTTGGAATACAAGCCTGTGATGAAATATAAACTACAGGCACATAAATATGGTAGATTGATTTCCCCTAAAAGTCAGGTTTGTACCTTCATTCTATCATGGAATTTATAGTAGAAATACATTGTTTTTTTTCCTGTTTGTTTTAAAATAAGAAATTGTAGTCTCTTGGGTTCTAGAGTTTCTGTAAGCACAACAGAAGGAACACTTAGCAAATGTTTAGTATCCATATGCTTCATCAAAGTGACCAGATGTCCTGCATTTGTCAAGTGGAAACAGGAAGTTTTTTTCTCTCTCTCTCCTGATTATTTCCTTCAAAAAGTCTGTCATGGAATAGATACATTTTGTGTCTTCACTGGCCTTCCTCACAATTATTATTAGTGCCTGTAAGATCATGTTGGCATACTCTTTTACTGGCCTGATATAAGTAAATCTATAATCTGTGATAGAGATATATTTATGAAAATAATAAAATAGGAAATAGAAATGTCAAATAATTGTTTATAATGCTCTATAATTTATACAGATCCTTCACAAAATTATCACATTTGAACCCCAAAGCAATTATGTAAAAATTGTAAGATTATTTTTTTAGTTCCATTTTGTGGGTGCTGACATTGAGAATTGGTCAATTTTGGTGATTTGTGTAAATTCTTACAGATAAGATATACCAAAACTGTAATTCAAATTTAGCTCTTCTCATTATAAACCCTGTGATATTTTTTTAATTACACCATATTGGATATAAATGAAATACAATAACAATGCCAATTAGCATTTTTAGATGCCTTCCTTGTGTTATATTTACACATTAAATCAGTTAATCCTCAAAACAAATTAGGAGGCAGTTCTTCAGTTAGATTCGATAAAACTGAGCATGGAAGTTAAATGACTTGCTCAATACTCAAAAGCTAGTGAGTAGCAAAAACATGATACAGATTCACATAGTGTGGTTCCTGAACCCATGCCTTAAACACCATGTTATCTGCCTCTGCATCACATTGATTCAGAAGGCTGGCTGTAAACCCTACCTCACATAGTTATTGTGAGAATTAAGTAAGTTAACACACAAAATGAGCAGTGCTTGGCACTCAATAAATGTTACCTGTCTTTGGCATAGCCTATATAATCAAGCACGAGTGATGTACCATTTCAAAATGGAAACGGGGGCTAGTTCACAAAATTTCAATGGGAAGGAGCTTGAGCAACATCAATTTATTATTTTTCATGATTCTGTGGATTGACGAGTTCTTTGTGTCACTTGGTGACAGTTGGGTATGCAGTCCTAGGGGCTCATTTGGTTTGGTATAGCCTCATATTCTCCACATTTTCTTTGTTGAAATGAGTCATAGAGCCAGCCCAGATTAACATGGGAGAATACACAGAGGTATAAACACAGCAGGGCCATCATTTATGGGAGGCCATCTTCAGACAACAGCTACCATAGGGCATTTAGCAACTTACTCCTGGATTGTTTTTTAATTAAGTTTATAGTTATAATCTATCCTTTTTAAATGTACAGTTCTGAGTTTTGAGAAACATAGAGTCATGTAACCTCCACCACAAACAAGAGATGGAATATGTCCATCACCTTTCAGTGTCCTGGTATCCCTTTGTAGTCAGTGTAGTCAGTCAGCTCTCCTCACTGCAGCCATGGACAACCAGTGACCTGACTTTTGTTTTTATAGTTTACTTCTGCAGAATGTCATTTAAGTGGAATCATACAGTGTATAGATTTTAGGGTCTGGCTTCTCTTACTAAGCATAATGCTTGTGTTGTGTCTGTCAGTTTTTTTTAATTGCTTAGTAATATTCCATTGGATGAATGTAACCACAGTTTGTTTATCCATTCACTAGTTGATGGAAATTTTGTTTTTCAGTTTTTGGTGATAATGAATAAAGTTACTAAAAGGATTCATATTTGGTTTTTTCAGGAGATATATTTTCACTTTTCCTGTGTAAATTCCTAGGTGTAGGATCACTGGGTCATGTCTGGTAAATGTGTATTTAACTTTATGAGAACTGCCGGAGTGTTTTCCAATGAGGCTGTGCTCTGTTACATGGCCACCAGAAATGCATGAGGTCCAGTTGTCAGCACTTGGTGTTGCTAATACTTTTCCCCCACTAATCTTATAAGTGTGCAGTGGTATCTCATTGAATTTTAATAACTAAGTATGTTGAGTATCTTTTCATGTACTTATTTGCAATTCATTTGTCTTGTTTGGTAAACTAATCAATTTTTTTGCCCATTTCTATTGGGTTGTTTGTGATTTTTTTTTTTAATTTTGAGGATTTGTTACCTGTCATTGTCATATTTAAGTTTTGCAAGTATTTTCCTCCAATCTGGGTTTTTCCTTTCATAAGAGCATTTTTTGATGAGCAGAAATTTAAATTTTGATGAAATCCAATTATTACTTTTTTATGGTTAGTGTCTTTATGTCCTTTCAAAGAAATGTTTTCCTAAACAAAATTCACAAAAACCTTTTCTATTTCCT
>JAVSCE010018724.1:0-143499 GCA_032199065.1 Smutsia gigantea | reverse complement strand
ACCCCCAGGTTCCAGGCGCTTTCGGTTTACTTGGAGAGTTCCCTTGAAATGCTGCGTCTGAGCCCACGATGACGGCAGAACCCCTGATGAGAGCCCGGCGGCCCCGCCCTGTCTCCTGGGTCACATGACAGTGTGCCCACGAAGGTGCACCCACGGGCCCGGAATGTGGTTGGATGGGAACAGATGAAGGGCCTGTGTGGTGTTGGCGTCTGGCTGGGGGGAAAGAAGCAAGGAGGACCCAGTGGTGCTCGGGCATGTGCTCACTGGGGGTGGGGGGCACCCCGAGGCCAGCTGCCAAAGTTGGAGGTGTTCTATCCAAACTAGGGGTGGGGGGTGGCTGGGGAACCCACCCTGGTCCAGTGTCCTGGGAGGGCAGGACCCCGCAGAGCACCCACCCTAGACCACAGCAAGCAGGGCAGGAGAAGGCGCAGGTCAAAGCGGGGTGCCTCAGCCAGGAACCCTGGGGCACCGGTCACGTGTCACCACAGCCTGGCCTCTGCAAGTTCAGACACACTATGAACACGAGCAACAGGAAAACACTGAGTATTTTCAACCCCCTAGAAAAATTGTTATATAATAGAAAAGAAAATGGCAGAAGACTCTCCGCAGATGACGAGAAACCCAGGAGGGGCTGTTCAGGGGGCCGCAGGGGCCTAGCCCGCGCAAGAACAGGGTAGTGGGACAGGGCGCAGGCATTGGCTGTGCTAGGAGGGTTAGAAAAACCAGCTGTCTTCTCAAAACGAGGGCTCGCAGGCCTCAGGAGGGAAAAACGACACGTCCCTGCAAAGCTGCAGGTGAGCAGGGGGTTGCTGCACAGTCTACAAGAGACAAAGATGGAGACAGCGAGAGTGCTGAGGTTAGGCAGAGAAAGCCCAGACGGATGGGGGAGTCCTTGGAGAAGGAATCAAAGCAATGTGAGAGAAAATGTGGCAGAAACTACAAATTGAGAGAAGGCTCCTAAAATGTAAAAGTTTGCTGTTGCAAGTTCAGGGCCGGTCACAAATCTCAGAATATGAACCCGGACCAACAAGACCTTCCGTGGCCCTCCAGGCAAGAAGCGGACTCTGGGGGCACGTGGGGAGGAAGAGGGCGGTGACGCCGTGGTCCCCAAGGTGGGGTTGGGGCAGGCTGCCCCGGGTGGACGAAGCCTGCTCCGGCGTCCCTGGGCCCGTCCCCATGAATCTCTGCAGGCAAGTGTCTGAAGCCAGGTGGCGGAGGGCCGGGGACGCAGGATGGGGGCCGCTGGGAACTCTGAGGGGCAGGGAGACCGCCATCTGCTCTCAGGACCCTAATCGGCATGGTGTTACTAGATGGTCATCTTGGAGCTGTGATGGGGGGTCTGCGTGTGAGTGACTTGGGGTGTTCCAGCTCCCCTGCCCTGGAGGAAGGGGGATCAGATGTGACACAGAGCAGCCAGGTGGAGGCTGTCCGCTGAAGCTGTGGGCGACACCAGGATGAGCAGAGTGATGGTCACTCCGGGGTTTGGTCCTAAAATACTATTTCCCACCGAGAGAAACCGGAGCCTCTTGGAGAAATGGGCACTTTCAGGTTTGGGGCAGGACGTGCAAGTGCACCAGGAGCCCCTCCGCAGTCTGGGCTGTGGGGAGGCTGCCAGACTGCTGGAGTCCCACCCAGAAATGAGCCCGCTTGAAGAAGGTCCCCAGGCTGAAGAGGGGACACTTAGCAGTAACTGGGAGGGCGGCAAAGCAAAGCCCACCAAATACATTTGCATCCGTGGATCTATAGCGATCAGAATGACAGTTTGGTTTCCTTGGAGGGATAGGTCCTTGTCGTGAAAACTTGGCGAATAAGGGGAAATGAGCATTTACCCACCGTAACCACGTGGGATTGACCGCTGGGCACCCTAGCGGGTGATGGGAAGTGTCTGAAATGACTGCAGCTGCTCAGTGGGGAGGGCCCACTGGCAGCCCTGCTTTGCCCCCTCCATGACCCATTGCTGCAGTGCTCAGTGTCAGTGGCTGCTGACGTCCTAAAAGGACACATGGGATCGTGTGCCTTCAGAAAGGAACGTTTGAACCCCTGCCGCCTGGGAGCTGGCAAATGTGGGACGGCGGCCCTTGTGCACAGCCCTGCAGTCTGGCAGCCAGCCGGGCCGAGGGGCTGTTCAGTGACAGAGTCGTGAGGAAAAGCAGGAGACCCAGTGCACGCTGAGCTCACAAGGGGTGGCCCGATGGGTGTGGGGAGGCACGCATGGGTGGCAGAGCCATGAGGCGATGCAAGGCCACGACTGCTGCCCAGGGCCGGATGGCACTCACTTCTGGGCTTGGCTTGTGTGGTTGGGACAGGCGTGGGGGTCCAGCTGGTAGCCAGGTCCTGTGCCTTGGCCTGGCATTCATCTGGCTCTGTTTGTTGGGCTCTGAATTCCATTTGTGGGGCTCTCTGCATCTGTTGTGTTCCACACAGAAGGGCCAGTGTCCACAAAACCGGTCCTGGAGGGCCCAGAAGTTCTGTTGGGTGGGGAGGTAGTCTGTGATGGGGCAGGATGCTGCATGGGGGCGGGCCCTGGCGCCCGGGACACCCTGTCTGCAGGGAAGGGACTGCCAGCATCGTGAAAACACTGGCTGTCGTTTCATTGCATGGGCACTTGGCATTGGTCACTACCTTTCCCCCATTCCTTGAATCTCTTTAAATTTAACGCTGTACCTCACCCCCTATGAGGAAGGCAGGGACCCTGCGGTCAGCTCTTCACCATCACCTCAAAATGCTGGCTGGACTTGGCGTGTGGCCGAACCAGCAGTGCTGGGAAAGCACAGGACCCTCCCTCCTCCCTTGCCAGCCGGTCTGCAGAGGGCACAGGAATTTAAGGTTGAAAAAGAACCCTTCCTCCCATAGTGATTAGACCCTCGTCCTTTTAATAGTTCAGTGCCCAGTGATGTGGTAAGCCAGGCAGAACAGGAAAGCCAGGTAGCCTGAGGGCCCTGGCAGAGCTCCCACTGTCCAGCTTGCTTCTGGGGGTGCAGCCCAGTCAGCCCGGCCAGCTGCACTTTACATTTCTCTCCTTGATTCTGGACAAGGCACTGTGCCTCCAGGCCCTGCTTGGCCAGGTGGCGTCTAAGGCAGCCACTTGCTGCACAGGGAGGTGAGGGTGTAAAGGAACGGGAGCCCCTCCTGACCCCCTGCTGCTCAGCCACAGCTAGAGGCAGCCGCTTAGGGCCCTTCGTCCTTGTCCATCTCCATTTACCTAACGTGCTGGTAACTCCCCTGCTTCTTGTTAACACCCAGATGGGCTCCATGCCGTCTTCTCGGAGCCCCCCACCTACTTTCTGACCCCCTACCTCGATTTTTTTCTGCTCCAGATGATTTCATATCCCAGGACTCTGCCTCAGAGTCATGGATCTCCAGATTTGGGCGCATCAGCATTACCCGTGGGCTTCTTAAAGCTGCGTGCTGGGCCCCCAGCCCCCGAGTCTGGGTGGACCTGGAGCGGGCGGCGCAGGAGCATTCCTACGAGCTCCCTGTTGACCGTGATGCTTCTGGTGCTGGGGCCCACGTGGAGGAGCTGTCTTGCTGCGTGCGGCACCTGGGCAGGGCTGCGCTTGGGTGTGGGGCTCCTTGGGGGCCGCGGGAGCACCCTGCCACCTCGTCATGCTGCCCAGGCCAGGGAGGGAGAGCACACCGAGGTGGGCAGAGGTGCTCACAGACCTGGCTCAGCTGGCAAGTTGGGGAGGAGGCCCACCGTCCATGAGAGGCTGTCTTAAGGGCTAGGTGTGGGCCAAATGTCTGATAGGCCCTGTTGGGCACTCGGTTTGCAGGGTGGGGGGTGTTCTGGGTTTGTAGATGCCGAGACCAAGGCCCCATACTGCTTTACCATATGCACTGGGCAGACAGGAGCCCAACACACCAGGGACCAGGGTCAGGACATGGTGATGGAGGCGGAGTTCTGCGAGGGTTGTCAACGCCCCCTGAGGGGGGCTGGCAGGCCTGTGATCCCACTGACCAGGTTGCCTCCCCTTCCCCTCCTCTCCAGTCGCAGCCAGAACAGTCTAGCCGGAGCCAGGTAGGACACCATCGCTCCCAGGCACGCAGGCACGTCCCTGCCCACTGTCCCTGTGCTGCGGCGCAGCGCAGGCTGATTTCAGGGCTGGCCCTGTGGCCTCTCCCTGCCGGGGCCCCCCCAACCTCCCGTCCCCAGCCTGGGGCTTTGGGTCGCAGGGGCCCTTTCTTCCTAGGAGTCGTCTCTAGATCTCCATTCCTCACCCACATTCCTGCAGATTTCAGGGACTTAGCAGATGTTTCTGGAGTCCCTACCAAGGCCCAGGCCTTGTTCCAGAGGGAGCCAGTTGGGAAGGAAGACTAAGGGATGGGTAATGGCCAGTGGGCATTTAGTAAAATCGCTTGGAGGAAAATGGGACAGATTAGAGGAGGGTCACCTGCTGGGGCCAGGTGGGTGCAGAGAGTTTGACACCGGCCCTGCCCTGCCCCCGCCGCGCGCCAATGAGGCTGCCGCCGGCGTCCCTGTAGCACAAGGAGCAGCCTGCAGGGCCGATGGATGCCACGGCCGGCCCCGGCGCCCTCGCGCCTCTCTGACCGCTTCCGCTCCCTGTGCTTGCCTTGCAGTGGACATCCTCATCATGGATGACGACGACGTCGCTAGCTGGCCCCCGACCAAACTGTCCCCGCCCCAGTCGGCGCCCCCGGCCGGTCCCCCGCCCCGGCCGCGGCCGCCCGCCCCTTACATCTGCAACGAGTGCGGCAAGAGCTTCAGCCACTGGTCCAAGCTGACGCGGCACCAGCGCACGCACACCGGCGAGCGGCCCAACGCCTGCGCCGACTGCGGCAAGACCTTCTCGCAGAGCTCGCACCTGGTGCAGCACCGGCGCATCCACACGGGCGAGAAGCCCTATGCCTGCTCCGAGTGCGGCAAGCGCTTCAGCTGGAGCTCCAACCTCATGCAGCACCAACGCATCCACACGGGCGAGAAGCCCTACGCCTGCCCCGACTGCGGCCGCAGCTTCACGCAGAGCAAGAGCCTGGCCAAGCACCGGCGCTCGCACAGCGGCCTCAAGCCCTTCGTGTGCCCGCGCTGCGGCCGCGGCTTCAGCCAGCCCAAGAGCCTGGCGCGCCACCTGCGGCTACACCCGGAGCTGTCGGGGCCCGGCGTGGCGGCCAAGGTGCTGGCGGCCAGCGTGCGCCGGGCCAAGGCGCCCGAGGAGGCGGCGGCGGCGGACGGCGAGATCGCCATCCCTGTGGGCGACGGCGAGGGCATCATTGTGGTGGGTGCGCCGGGCGAGGGGGCCGCGGCGGCCGCGGCCATGGCAGGCACAGGGGCCAAGGCGCCGGGGCCCCGCTCGCGGCGCGCCCCGGCCCCCAAGCCGTACGTGTGCGTGGAGTGCGGGAAGGGCTTCGGGCACGGGGCAGGGCTCCTAGCCCACCAGCGCGCCCAGCACGGGGACGGGCTCGGGGCGGCGGGGGGCGAGGAGCCCGCGCACATCTGCGTGGAGTGCGGCGAGGGCTTCGTGCAGGGTGCGGCGCTGCGGAGACACAAGAGGGTGCACGCCGTGGGCGCGCCGTCGGTGTGCAGCCGCTGCGGACAGAGCTACTACCAGGCTGGCGGGGAGGTCGAGGACGACGCTGAGGCGCCAGGCGGGCGGTGCAGCGAGTGCCGCGGCGGGGAGGGCCGGTAGGGGCGGGGCCCGGGGTGGCAGGGTCCCTCGGGCTTGGCGGGGACGATGGCGCAGGACCCGGATAGAGACGGACAGAGCCCTTGCGGTCCTCGGAGCCGTGGCGCCCAGACCATGCCCGTCCCCTGCCCCCGCCCGCTGCCTGCGTTCTTGGCTAGCCCGGGATAGACAATGTGAGACCGAGAGACGCTGGAACCTCGGGTGGACATCTCGCCCCCTTTTCACCTTTTGGTCGGAGGAGTGGACGGCAGCCGGCCCTCCATGTAGAAGGACCCCTGCCCTGCCAGCCGTTATTTTCTCTCTTGGCCCCGCGGGCCCCCATCCTTTCTTCACCCCGGTCCCTCCGCTCCTGGGGGTGGGGTAGTGGAGGAGCACTAGAGCAGAGCTGGTCCCCGTTCCAAGCGTGCCCCTCAGGGGATGGGGTCCTGTCTCTGTTCCTGGCCTGGGTGCGGTTGAGGAGGGGTGCGGAGGCAATAAATGGCACTATCCTATCGTTCCTGCGTGGTTCTTGAGTTGCAGTCAGCGGAGAGCCCCCCAGTGGGCAGCCGACGAATCCGCCCACGCCAGGGGCCTGGGAGCAGTCTGGGCTGTTGTCCTGGGAGGGTGGCGTGGCCCGCTCACCGGCAGCGGACTCTGGTGTGCAGGCTGGAGTGCGGCGGCTTGTGCGTGACTGCGGCTGGGCGTGCAGAGGCCTGCCCTAGCTTACCGCTGCTCTTAAAGGACTGCTGCAGGCCTGGTGGTTCCCACAGAACCTCGCTCAGACGGCAGACGGCTCCCCTCCCCCAGCAGGGGAGGTGTCCCTGCCCCTGTCGCCTCCTGCTGCGGCCCCTTGGAAGCCAGCTTGGAACTGGCTCACCCCACCACGGGGCACCCCTCACTGTGGAGGAGGCTGCCGGCATCCCCGGCCCAGTGACAGAGCCCAGTCGTGAAGGGGCAGCGGGTGGTATGGGGCAGATAGGGGCCCCCTGCAGGGCCCAGTGGTGTGGTGCTGGGGGCAGAGGATGGGGACGTTGGTTTTCAAGCACTGCCTTGTGCTGGTGGCCCATCAGTGTGTCATCCATCAGGATGCGCCTGATACAGTTCATCCCTGCGGTCCCCTGACCCTGTGATCCCGGGAGGCTGCAGTGGGCTGCTCTGGAGAGAGAGCCCTGCCCAGGAGCCCTCGCAGCCTGGCAGTGTGGTCCCCGCAGCGAGGGGTGTGGCAGCAGCGGAGGGGAGGGGAGGACGGGGGTGGGGGGGCAGCTCCAGGGTCCAAAGGTGGCCACCTGGGGGCAGGGCAGGCCCTGGGAGCATTCATCAGGATGTCTTGGGGAGAGCAGGTCAGAAGAGTATGTTCTCTGAGGGCCATCACCCGGCTTGCATCAGGTAAACACAGTTCAGTTTTTGTGGAGACCTTGGAGCTTTAAAGGAGGAACGGTGCCGTGTTAAGGGCACTGGGGAACAGACCCTGAGGAGCCATGCTCCGTGCTTGTGGGTTCCTCTGTTGGACCGAGCCTGGGGGGCCTGGCACTGAGGGGGAAGCGCCTGGTGGGTGTCCTGTGCCGGCTGGGGTGGGGGGCCTCTCAGGCTTGCCCCACCCTCGGGACCGGGAGCTGGCACCGAAGGCAGGAGGGATTCAGGGCCAGTGTCTATTCTGCCACCTGTAGTGTGACCCCGGGTCAGCCAGCTAAGCCCCCTTACCCTCAGGTTCCTCTGCAAAGAAGGGCTTGCCTGCCCCGTGTGCCTGTTTCTGGGGGAACTGGGGGTGTCTAAGTGCCTGGGTACGGTCCCTGAGTCAATTCCTTCTCTGAGCCTCAGCTTCCTTCATTAATACAGGGGGCAGCTTCACTTCATGAGGTGGAGGGCATGACTGCCCCTACCATGTGCCTGGACACGCGTCCCGTGGTCGCTGCCCACACCACCATTATTACGGTTGTCCTGGTGCTTCCCGGACTCAGAGCGAGACTGCAGTTGTGAGCATCCACCCAGCTTCACAGTCGCACATGACGATACTAATACTTATAATAGTTCATGGCCCCAGAGCATGACCAGCCATGCATCGTGCCTCAGTTCTGATTACCCGTCTCCATCTTATCCATGAAGCAGAACAGAGAGGTTAAGTGACTTGCCGAAATTACACAGCTCCTGTGTGGAGCTGGGCTCTTAACTCAGACCTCGCAGCCTGAAGGCCTGCCCTCCCCATCCCCATCAGAATGCCCATCCAGCCTGGGCTGTGTGGCAAGGCGCCAATTAAATGTTCACCCCAGGCAACTGCTTGTTCGGGTCACCAGTTGCTTGTTTGCCGCACACGTCTGAGGTCAGATTCCACACTCGTGGATGCCCAAGGGCAAAACGCACTTCTCGGGTTTTGTGAGGGCTTCATTGCAGAGTCATGATTGATGGGTCAACTGGCCTTTGTCTGACTCAACCTGCAGCCCCTGCCCTCTCCCCTCCCTGGGGCTGGGGGCTGAGAGCTCCCACCTTCTGAGCACAGGGTGGGTCCCCCTGGCAGCCAGCCCCTACCCTGGGAGGGGTCCCAAAGTCTTGTTAAAAGATACCCATTTCGCCTTTATGGCTCTGAAATGTTTTCGGAAACTGGATGAAGACCAAATATATTTGAGAAATACATATTTTGTCATCTGAACAACCAAGCAGATTTCTTATAACTCATTATCACAGGCCCATAGGCATCGTCTTATTCCTTTAAACTTTTCAAAGCATTTCATGGCGGGATTAGCATTTTACTCGCCCAATCTGAGCCTGGCGCACGGTAAAGCTGTGCATCCTCTTCTGCGGCTCTAACAGCTGCGGGCAGAACTCATTCCCGCCGCCGAGCGGGGCTTCAGGAAGCCGGGGTGCTTCTGCACCTGATAGACGCGGCGCCCCCCGCACCCCCAGGAGCGGACTGATGGGCTGAGTCCCCGGCGTTGGCTGCGTTTTCAGGTGCCCAATGTCCGAGACCCTGGGAAGGGAGACACGCTTTAACGAGTACCTACTACGTGCCCGGCGCTTCACAGACATCACATTGTGGAATCCTCACACTAATGCTCAGAAGTAGGAGCTGTTTCCTCCCTGAGACGAGAAAAAAACCGCCTAGCCATGGCCCAAGGTCTGTCGCTGGGTGGCAGCCACACACCATCGTGCACGCAGAGCTACTGCCCACGGCCCGATGATGGGTGACGGCTCCGCACGGGGGGTGACAGTCCTGGCCCTCAGCCGCCTCGCCGTGCGTCCAGCCACAGGCTTCAGGGCTCAGACAGCTCCCCGCGGGCGGCACGGCGGGGCCGCAGGCGCCCCGCCCCGAGCGCTGGTCTCTGTCGCCACCTTCCGGATCCCCGGGGAACAGCGCAGTCCTGTGAATAACGGGAAGGCGCCCCGCTGGCGCTCACCCAACATTTCAATGCGGGTCTTTTACAGCTTGTTTCAGTTTCCTTTTTTTTTTTAATTGGGGTAAAATGCACACAACATAGCCGTTTTTTAAACGTGGAAAATTCTTATTTAGCCAAAAAAGTAACAATCAAATATCCTAGGCCACGTTAATATTTTGACTTTAGAGAAAGTATAAATGACCCTGTCATGACCTCGTCTAACCCGATTGCCCCCACAGGCCCTACCCCTCCTACCATCGCGTCAGGTGTAGGGTCGCAACAAGGAATTTGGGGGCACATTCAGTCCGTAACAGTTGTGGAAGGGGCTTTAAAAACAATAACGTTCTGGATTCTTCTCTCTCCCCTCCTCCCTTCAGCTTTTGATCATAGTCCTTAATGACCTGGGGCAAAAAAATGAAGAAAAAGGCATTTGATTGACACAGACATTCCCAGGCCGTGGGAGTCGAGGAACTGGCCAGCCCAGAGCCCACTTGGTATCCCAAAGAATGTAAGACATTGCAGCTGCACTCTTTTTATAAAAAAAAAAAAGAAATAGACTTTATTCTTTAGGGCAGTTCTGGGTTCACAGCGAAAGAGTGGAAGGTACAGAGATTTCCCTCGGCGTCCCCCTCACTGCCAGCAGCCCCACCAGGTGACACACTGGTTAACCTGATGGACCCGCGCTCACGTCATTACACACCCTCTGGGCTCCGCCCACCCTCCCACCTCCCCAGCCCCAGATAACCACACGTCCTTTTCTGTCTCCAGTGTCGCCTCTTCCAGAATGTCTGGGTTGGAGTCATACAGGACGTATCGTTGTCAGAGGGGCTTCGCCCACTGAGTGATGGGCATGTGAGTTCCTCCGGGTCTTTCCAGCCCAGTACTGTTAGCGCCGGATAACCCTCCAACGTCCGGATGGACCGCAGCTCATGTTCGCTCGCCTGCTGGAGGGCATCTCTGTGGCTTCCATGTTCCGGCAGGTGTGAAGCACGCAGCTGTGTGCTCGGGGGTCTGGTAAAGAGCTGCCCCCTGCTACAGAGGAGCCATGAGTGGTGCCGACCACGGTGCCCCATGCAGGTCTGGGGGGCCCTGCCAACAGTGGGGCCCGCTGGGGTCCAGGGACCAGGGGGCTTCTGTGGGAGGCCTTCCTGCTTAATGTAGAGCAGGCCGGGCGGCTGCCCCAGGAACATCAGCAATGTCTGGCATTTTCGGTTGCCACAACTGGACACATGGGTGCCCCTTGGCACCTCGTGGGCAGAACCTCCTATGGTGCCCAGCATGCCCCCTGCCCCACCACACGAGATCACCCAGCCCCAGAGGTAACAGTGCTGAGGGTGAATCCCTGCCGGAGGACCTGCCAGCCCATCCTTTCCGCACCGGCTTATCTTTATAAAGATGAGGATGGTGCCACGCTGCCAGTGAGCCTCAGGGGAGGCCCGAGGGACTTGCGGGAGGGGCCGGGACCCTGACCGCCTAGGGGCTGGGCTAAGCTGGGGTCACCGCCTTGGACGCGGTGCTGGAAACCGGGAACTTCCGGCCAGTGACTTCGGCCAGGTATGCTGTTACTTGTGGCTTAAAGCATCAGAGTTGATATGGCTTCACACACACACACATTTACCCAAAATGTGGCAAAGCGTGGCAGGGTGGGTGGGGGTGAATTCTGTATCACATGACCCGGGGAAAGGGTTGCCCCTGGAGAAGATGTCAAATGGGGAGCCCAGAGTCCTCAGCGCCCTGTGGGTGCCCACCCCACACAGAGGCACCCAATGCCGCAGGGCTCCCGGGGCTCCTCCAGGGGAGGCTCCTGTCCCCTCGCCGCTCTGCCTCCTCATGGCGACGTGTAAACCTCGGTGTGCTGTGCACAGGGCCTGGGCGGTGAGGCAAGGCCCATGCTCAGCGTGCAGACCTCCGCCCATGGGGAGGTAGTCTGAGAACCCCTTGGTTTTCTGAGGTGAGCTTTGGTGGCCGGGGAAGGCCTGCTGTCATCCCGGGGGAGGGGCACCAGGCTCCCAGGACCCAGGCAGTGCGCAGTGGCGCTGGAAACCCTGCGAGGACTTCCTACTGTGCGCAGAGCAACACCCAGAGCCCTGGCCTCCCGGCCCTACCTGGCAGGGCCACTCCTCGGGACCTCAGGCCAAGGCTCCCTTCTCCAGCCTCAGGGCTGGCCCCAGGTGTTCCCGTGCCAGGACACCCTTCCTGATGTCGGGCTGCTCAGCCGTTCCCTCCTGATGTCCAGGTTTCTGCAAAAATATTACTTCTTGTCTTGGTTAGGGCTCTCTATAGAAACAGAGCTAATAGAACATAGAATAAAATACAGTAACATCTCTTCACGTGTATACATATGTGTTTATTGTGAGGAATTCATCATGAGAAATTACTTATTATGAGCCACATAGGAGCCAAGAAGCCCCAGGATCTGCCGTCTGCGGGCAGGAGGGCTGGTGGGGTGACTCACTCTGGGTCCTCGGGCCCGGGGCCGGGAGCGCCGAGGCCAGCAGACGGGCCATCTGTCTCCTGCAGTGGGAAGAACGCAGGCTGGAGGGTCCCATTCTTCCCTCTGCTGCTCTTCCCGGGCCCCTCACACCCCCCCACACTGGGGAGGCAGATGCTTTTCCACCGATCAAATGTTAACGTCATCTGGAAACACCCTCCCAGGAGCCATCAGAAATGTTAGCCAGATACCTGCACCTCACCATCCAGTCACGTGGGCCCGTAAAAGCAGCCACGCATTCCTTCCGAGAGGTCAGTTCTGGGCCAGTGGTGGCCAGGGGATGAGTTGGGGAGGATACGAGCGGGCATGAGGGGGATTTCTGGTCAGTTGAACTGCCCTATACAGTTTGTTCATGGCGATCCAACTGTTCACCAAAACTCAAAGGGGGGAAGTTTCACCACAAGTCATGCCCCGAACCCAACTTAAAATACAAATAGTGCAGAAGAAATGTGGCCTCCTCAGGCCCTAAAGTCAACACCAGCTGCCACCCCTACTCTCATGTCACCATTTCCTTCAGGGGATTTCCTGTGCAGATGTTTGCAGTCTCTGTCTTTGTCCCCAAGAGCCATGGCGGGTCCTTCCTTGAACCCACTTGACTTTCAACTTCAGGGCTTAATGAGTGGTGGCTCTGCGCTCGGCGTTTCCGGCTTAGTAGTTTCCAGGAAGGAGCCCGACAATGTGCATTGCTGGTGAGTTCTGGGGGCACTGCTGGTTCCTGTGGTGGGATCCACTGGGGGTCTCACCTGTCACTGCAGAGAGAAGGGACGTGGATGGTGGAGGGAGCCCGGCACAAGGCGACAAAACAAGGGACGCGGGGAGAGCCCGCCTGAGAAACAACACCTGCAGAGCAGAAGACCAGAGGGCAGCGAGGCAAGTGGTGGCAGGACGTGGTGCTCCGGCTCCCTGCCACGGCTCGCTGGCAGCCGGCACAGCCGGGCCTCCGAGGCCCACCAGACGGCCAGAGGGCAGCCCTCGGGTGAGGGGAGGCTGGACGTTGTAATCCTGTTAGGGACTCAGGGCCTTATTTAGAGCAACACAGCAAAGAGCATTAGGTGTTACGATGACAGCGTCCTCCTGTTCTCATGGCTGGAGCTGCGTGTGGAGGTGTTTGGGGCAGAACGTCAAAATCTGTAACTTGCTGTGCGACGGTTCACCAGATCGATAGTAAGATGCTGATGACTGTCTAGGTCACGGGTAGGCAGATTTTCCATGTCCCAGTCATCCCGTTTTTTCATATTTGGGAATTCTTACAAGAAAGAGCCTGTGGGATGGATTCACATAGTTTCCGCTGCCCACTGCAAGATGGTGAGGTGGGATTTGGGATTTGTTTTTGGTAGGAGCATTGCTTCTAATATCCAAACATTTAGGAAAACAGAAAATCCCTAGCTGGAAGCTAAGGACAGAGGCAGGGAGCAGTAAATTAATGATAGTATAAGATGCTTCACAGACAGGATTATGGGATTCCCGTGATGGGGGATAAGCCAACCTTTGATAGGAGTAGGAACGTGTCCTTCACTGTTCCAGAAAACAGGGGGTGGGGTGCAGGTATTAATTGGTTTCATGATAGAAAGTCCCAGGCTTTCCTGTGCAGTGGTTTTTGTACTGATTTGGAGGGGGCAAAGTAATTTCTTAAGCACCAGGAAGGACACGGTTGGCTTACAAGTTTCCAGAGACCGTGGCTGGTTTGAACTGTTGTTTCAGGGACTGGAGAAAGCAAGTCATCCGCAAAAATGTTTTGCTGGGAGGACAGAAACTTCAGGAGACCAGCTTCCGCTTGTTTGTCCTTTGTAGGCCCCTGTAATTTTCATCTCCCTACATGGGAGGGTGGACAGCTGGATGCTGCAGACAGGAGTACTTCCTAGGTGGGTGCAGCCAACGTGGAAGATTACAGGACATGCAAGCTGGGCGGGAGCCTGCCGGGCTTGGTGACAGGACGCGAGCTCACAGGGGCACAAGAGGACGCAAGTGGGGTGAAACTGAAGAGTGGTGTGGGGTTTAGAGAAGGAGACGGCCCTCAGACTAAACCTCTGCCCAACACAGGAGAATACCCCTTCCTGCTAGTGTCACGGGGGCTTTATATAAACAACGTACGCTGATGCTAGTACACAGTTGGTGCTCAATAAATGGTAGCAAATACCACATTCTAGGGCAGTTCACAAACTCATGCAACCACCTCTACCTCATTCGAACATATTTTCATCACCATCACCCCAAAAGGAAATCTGTATCCATAAAGCTGTCCCTCCAGCTCCTGGAAACCCTTGTCTACCTTCCCTCTCTGGCTTTGCCCATTTTGGGTATTTCATACACATGGAACCATATAACATGTGACCTTTGGTGTCTGACTCCTTTCAGTTAGCTTCATGTTTTCAAGGGTCATTCACATTGTAGCATGTGTCAGCACTGCATTCCCTTTTCATGGCCTAATGATAATGCACCTATTCCTTTTTCACGGCCAAGTAACATTCCACCGAGTGTACCAGCACATTGCTTTCACATGCCTCCTGGGTGACTCCGATGCCTAAGTCTGAGAATCACCCACGTCATCCCTTGTTTCTTGGTCCACCTCTCTCCTACGACCATGTGTGCTGCAGCACCGAGGTCTGTCACCTCCGTGCCTCCACCGTTCGGCACTATGTCTAGCTCACATGGGTTGTCCAGTAAACATTTGTTGTGCTTATGCTCTCCAGCCCCTGTTCTCAAGCATTTGCCGTTTCATCCATTCCATTTATAGGTGTCCATTTAGGATGTGGGCCTTGGTCTGTTATCTGCCAAAGTTGCATTCCATCTAATTCTAATTTAATGGAATCATGAAAGTCAGAGCACCATATTTGTCCAAGAAACGTCACACCCGGGTCCCCTTGCTCAGCACCCAGCCCTCAGAGAGGGGACCCCAGGAACCCACCTGAACCTCTTCCTCCCTCAGGCCCTCACACCGTGGTCACCCAGGGCGTCGGTGCCAGGATCCAGGCTCTTCGGGTGTCTTCCCCTTGTGATGATGTGGGACAGATGCTTGCAGCACGCGGCAGTGGGATGACAGTTCACGGGTCTGGAAGAGGAGAGAGCGAGAGACATGCAGAAAGACAGACAGCAAGGGGACAGATATCTGCCCTCTTTGAGGAGAGAGCTGAGGACTAACTTGGCATGAAGATGTCTTCTGAGACGTGAACAGGTTTCAGAGGTAAGGGTGACCGAGAGCTCCACAGACCCTGCTTGGAGCTCCTGTCACACTCATCTCTCTGTCCCGTGCACGCTCAGTGCAGAGTGTCCTGTGGAACAAGCAAGCATCAGCTGACCCTGGGAACTGACTTTTGGCACCAGTCTCCCTGCTTATCTTCTTTGACGCAGGAATCTCAGGCCCCAAGATGGACACCCCGACGACCATGGGTACTTACTCCAGGTCCTGGAGGAGACGAGATGGTTCGTGTAAGACCTCACACAGAAGGTTCACCCCATCATCTTCCAAGGGGTTCAGGTGAAGGTTCGGATGTGTCACATGTCTGTTGCCCATAACTGCAAATGCAAGAAAGCCACAGGCAGCTCTGTGCAGGCTGCACATTCAGTCTGTCGTGCACACGCAGGAGAGAGGGGAAGGCCCCCCTCATGACTCAGTGTGCCCTCGGGCAAGCAGCTTCTCTTGGCCTCGGTGGGCTCTCATGGGAGGGTGTCGTGTCTGTGTCTAAGGTTGCTAGGCTGGGGTGATGAGGCCACCATGAAGCGTTTGCTCAGTGCCTGGCAGACGGATGGGCTGGGTGCCGTTCAGGATCCTTGGACCATCTCTGTCTAATTTTCCTTCACACTCGATGTATGAGTTTCCTGGGCTGCTGTAACAAATTACCACACGCTTAGTGGCTTAAAACGACACGTGTATTACCTTGCAGATCTGGAGGTCAGTCTCACTGGCTAAAAAGCCAGGTGTCAGCTGGGCTATGCTGCTTCTGCAGGTTCCAGGGGAGAACCTGTTTCTTTGCCTTTTCCAGCTTTCATAGGCGGCCCTTTTCCATTAGCTCCTGGTTGCCAGCCAGCAAGCACATCCTCTGACCTCTGTCACCGCATCTCCTCCTCCTCATTCTCCTTTTTTCCTTTATAAAAATCCTTGGGATGACAGTGGGGCCACCCAGGTAGGCAAGATAATCTCATCTTAAGGTCCTTAATCATACCCAAAAAGTCTCTTTGCTATGTAAGGTGGCATGATCTTGGGGCCTAGGGACCAGGGCGCGGGCGTCTGGTGGTGGGGGAGCCAGCATATTACCTGCCAACGCTCAGTGCCTCCCCGTACTTACTCCTGGGGAGGCTTAGAACTTGTCATAAGGTAGACATATATATTAAACGTGCTCTTTAACAGAATTTCTGGTATAGGTATATACCATTAACACATGCATATTTTTTTGCCTAGATGAAGCTCTTGGTGGACCAGTGGGTCAAAGGGGTAAAATGGCAGATAGCAGAGTGACCCCAAAGCGATCACAGCAGGGCAAGCTGACAGGGCCGAGCGGGACTAAGAAGAATCTTCCATTCTCACTGTCAAACCAGAGGTTCAGGACAGAAGAGCATCTGGCAACACGAGGTGGCGCCATCACCACCATCCGGAAACCTCACTCATTTGCTACCCGCCGCCTCTCTACCAGAATGTAAGCCGTGTGCAAATAGGGACCACACTGGCTTTCCGTCTCTGTATCACTAGCCCTGAGCGTCCGCCCTAAGTAGGTCCTTCATAAATACAGGTGACCCTCATTATTCACGGATTCTGTGTTTGCCAACTTGCCTACTTGCTAACACTTATTTGTGACCCCGCCCCCCCCCCCAAATCAATACTCATGCTGCTCATGGGCCCGCACGGACACGTGTGTGCAGAGCAGAAAAACACGCGCGGCCCAGTACACACATTTCCGGCTGATGTGGAACTCGCACCAGCTCTTACAATGCCAACAAGTATCCTCAGGGTCCAGGTAGTGTCATGTTGCTCGCATTTTGTGTGTTTTTTTGTTGCTGGTGGCATTTTTCATTGTTTAAATTGGGTTGCTCAAGTGTGATGCTGCAGCGCCGGCCAGTGTCCTAAGCGCAAGAAGGCTGTGATGTGTCTCCTGGAAACACGTGTGCTGGGCAGGGGCTTTTCAGGCCTGAGTCGTAGCGCTGGTGGCCAGGCGTTCAGGGTTAGTGAGCCAGTGATTAAGCATTAAATTAAAAAAAAAAAGCTGTTCCTTTAAGCAGAAACACACAGAACAAGGCTATGTATTGATTGGTTGATGAAATGTTGTGACCAGAGGCTTGCAGGAACCTGACCTGGGGGGGATGATTCTGTGTTCACAGGGGCTTTATGGATCATCATTTCTGTGAATAATGAGAATTGACAGCCTTTGGTGAGTGAGCACTTCCCTGGCAAGAACACACAACAGCGGACGTGGGATTTTCCACGGGAGGTGATCGGTAGGGACAGGACGCAGCACTCAGCAGACGCCTACTGTGTGACAGCTTCCACACCCCCCACTGCGTGCCGCTTTGAGAGTGGAAACTATCTATTTGTAATAAAGCTGTGAAGTCCTTGCAGGGAAGTGACGCAGACTCACACCAGCCTCTGCGGCCCACAGCCGGGAAGTTTTATGGCTCGACACAGCAGGTTCACACCTTGGCTTGTCAGGCTGTTTCCTTTCGGGGGCAGGTGGGTCAAGCTTTGGCTGGTGTCGAGGCCTGAGGCCAGCTCCTGGCAGTCACCCAGTTCCCTGGTCTGCAGGGAGAGCACTCCCAGAGAGGAAACGATGAGGTCTGCTCTTAAGTGCCATCTCTCCCACCCTTGTAAGGAAGGGAAGGAAGTGTCACCCCATTGCATATAGACGGTAATGTCACATGGTGTCTGTATTTAAGTTGCCAATTCAACTCCAACGATTCAGCCGGAAAATAACAGTCTAATGTTGCGGGTGATCGGATCACCATCAACCGCCAGCCGTGTGAATCTGCTGTCTGTCTGGGTGTTCTCACTCCCCACCTGTCCTGTGGTGTGAGGTTTTGCTGAAAAGGGCAACCACCCTATTTAGAAGTACCTGCATTTAACACATCGTGACCCTTAGACAAACTAGATACTCTGCCAGTTTCTGAAAGCTTAAGAAGTAGCACGTGGAAATAAGAGTTTAACAGACCCTCTCTCAAGGGGTTGCGACAAAGTTAAGTGAGTGGACACACCCAAAGTGCTAAGGAAAGTGCACTGCACATAGCAAGAACTCGCTGCATATTACTCACGGTGATTTGTTCCAATGGAGGGAGAATGCTGGCTGGGTTGGACTTGATAGAGATGGGCATATGCCAGCCTAAAATATGCCACTTTGATGGAGGATTATTTTGAACTGAAGGCAATTGAGAAAGAGCAGACACAGGAAGAACTCTCTGTCCTCCCCCATCTGCCACGGGGCAGGGTGCAGATTCCCCTGTGCAGATGTCCCTCTCCTGGACCAGGATGAGAAGGACCCTTATGACTGGTGATGAAGCTGCACTGAGACAAGTGTTCATATACCTCTTATCTACCTTTAGTTTCCCTCATATACTTTCTAATCACCTTCCCACAATGTATCAGACATAGAAGCTCTAAGCCCCTTTCCTTTCGTAGTTACTTCTACATGATTTAATACTCTTTGTTAAAATGGTAACTTGGTTTCTCATATCTTGTCTGTGAAGCCCCATGCACATAAAAAATCAATAAAATGTACATGCTTTTTCTTCTGCTAATCTGTCTATTGTCAGTTTAATTTGCAGGACCCAGATATTGAATCTAAGAGTATAGAGGAAGAATCTGTTTTCCTTTCCTATAGACTACAGAGAGAAGGTATGTTGGTTCCTAATATGTTCCCCCCCCAACTTTAAGGGGTTATTTGTGCCATTTGGTTTTCAGTTTTTGCTATGACTTTAAAACCAAACTCCCGATGAAGGAGGGACGCTACTGCCATGGCACGCTTTGGGAGGGGTAGGGGAGGCATCCTTGCCCTGATTGTGGGAGATCAAGGAGGAAATTACCAGGTAATAGATTGTTTCCTCAGTATCAATCAGAAACTCATATTCTGGCTGTTCCTTTTATTCCCAGTGTGACATTAGATAAGACACTTTCTTGCCTCTGGATTCTGCTTTCCTTACCAGAAAATGGGAAGAAAATAATCCCTACCTAGTAGGTTGCAAAGATGGTGTTATTAATGGAACAGAACACTTAGCACAGTGCCTGGTGCTCGCAGATACCTAGTTGGTGGCCCCAACCACAGGCCTGTGCCTCTGGGGTTGGGTGTGGGTGAGGCTTCCCAATATATAGTGCGGTGCTGTTCATAACCGGGATGCTGTATGTCAGATCTCCAGAACTTATTTGTCTTATAACTGGGAGTTTGTGCCCTTTGACCAACCTCACCCCATCTTCCCCCTGCCCAGCCTCTGGCAACCACCATTCTACTCATTGGTTTTGTAAGTTTGGTTTCTGCCCTGATCTTTTACATGGGTTCAGACTTCAGTAGCAGAGACACAGATGTGTCTTTATTTACTGGATCTTTCTGAAACTTCAACGTTGGGGAACTCCCATGAAGTTACAGCTCCCGTTCTAACCCTTGGCTTATGCAGCATCTAATTCCCCTCGCCCGCTCCCCGTTGCTGGGACGATCTCAGCTAAGAGAAGATAACCCTGGTGAAAAGAAGAGTGACTCACATCAACTGTGAGACCGTTAAGGCGTCACAGAGAGACTTTAAGCTCTGGTCCGTCACCTTATTTCCTGCCAGACTGAGGGATTTTAGGCTGATGGATGTAACAAGGATCTGGAAGAGTGTCAGACAACAGGTGTGGCTTAATCCACAGTAATCCAACCTGCAGAGAGAGGCAACGTGGAACACACCCTCAGCTCTCCCCACACTTCCTGCGCTGCCTGCATGCCAGCCACCCTGGCCCACTCACTCCTTCCTGGACGGTGTTTGCCCAGCCTCGGGGGCTGAGCATCTGCGGTTCCTTTCTGTCTACAGCATCCCTCCTCAACCCAACCCCAGGTCTTTATGAGGTTCAGGTTTTCATTCAGGGCTCCCAGATGTCCTGCCACTTCTGAGGGAGCTGGTCTCACGGCCTCCTCACTCAGACTGTGCCTGCCCCACCCCACCCTCCAGCATTAGTTTATTCATAGCAGTGATCACAGCCAGCAGTTCATGTATTTATATTTGTACTTGTTTTCTTAAATGAAATATATTTGACATAAAGTATTGAATATATTTAAGGTGTAACCATGTTGATTCGATACATTTACATATTGCAGTATGATTGTCATATTAGCTAACACCTCTATCCTGTCATAAGCCTTAAGCCTATCATATCTTTTTTGTGGTGAGACAAATTAAGATCTAGTTTTAGCAAGTTTGAAGTTTTCAATCCAGGGCTGGTGTCTGTATTCGCTGCACTGGGCTTTAGCTCTCCAGGACCTTTTTTTTTAATAGTTTATTTTGGTATCATTATTCTACAATTACATGTGTAATATTATGGTGATTAAACTACCCCCTTCATCAGGTCCCGCCCACCAACCCCATTACAGTCACTGTCCATCAGCGTAGTGAGATGCTATAGAGTCACTACTTGTCTTCTCTGAGTTATACAGCCCTCCCCGTGCCCCCTTAACATTACATCTGCTAAACGTAATGTCCCTTTTTCCCCCTTGTCCCTCCCTTCCCACCCATCCTCCCCAGTCCCTTTCCCTTTGGTAACTATTAGTCCGTTCCTGGGTTCTGTGAGTCTGCTGCTGTTTTGTTCCTTCAGTTTTTTTCTTAGTTCTTACACTCCACATATGAGTGAAATCATTTGATACTTGTCTTTTTTGGCTTGGCTTATTTCACTGAGCATAATACCCTCTAGCTCCATCCATGTTGTTGCAAATGGTAGGATTTGTTTTCTTCTTATGGCTGTATAATATTCCATTGTGTATATATACCACTTCTTCTTTATCCATTCATCTACTGATGGACACTTAGGTTGCTTCCATTTCTTGGCTATTGTAAATAGTGCTGCAATAAACATAGGGGTGCATATGTCTTTTTCAAACTGGGCTGCTGCATTCTTAGGGTAAATTCCTAGGAGTGGAATTCCTGGGTCAAATGGTATTTCTATTTTGAGTTTTTTGAGGAACCTCCATACTGCTTTCCACAATGGTTGACCTAATTTGCATTCCCACCAGCAGTGTAGGAGGGTTCCCTTTTCTCCACATCCTCGCCAACATTTGTTGTTGTTTGTGTTTTGGATGTTGGCCATCCTCACTGGTGTGAGGTGATATCTCATTGTGGTTTTAATCTGCATTTCTCTGATGATTAGCGATGTGGAGCATCTTTTCATGTGCCTGTTGGCCATCTGAATTTCTTCTTTGGAGAAGTGTCTATTCATGTCCTCTGCCCATTTCTCAATTGGACTATTTGCTTTTTGTTTGTTGAGGTGTGTGAGTTCTTTATATATTTTGGATGTCAACCCCTTAATGGATACGTCATTTATGAATATATTCTCCGATACTGTAGGGTGTCTTTTTGTTCTACTGATGGTGTCCTTTGCTGTACAGAAGCTTTTCAGCTTGATATAGTCCCACTTGTTCATTTTTGCTTTTGTTTCCCTTGCCCGGGGAGATATGTTCATGAAGAAGTCGCTCATGTTTATGTCCAAGAGATTTTTGCCTATGTTTTTTTCTAAGAGTTTTATGGTTTCATGACTTACATTCAGGTCTTTGATCCACCTTGAGTTTACCTTTGTGTATGGGGCTAGACAGTAGTCCAGTTTCATTCTCTTACATGTAGCTGTCCAGTTTTTCCAACACCAGCTGCTGAAGAGGCTGTCATCTCCCCATTGTATAACCAAGGCTCCCTTATCAAATATTAATTGACTGTATATGTTTGGGTTGATGTTTGGATTTTCTATTCTGTTCCACTGGTCTGTGGGTCTGTTTTTGTGCCAATACCAAATTGTCTTGATTACTGTGGCTTTGTAGTAGAGCTTGAAGTCAGGGAGCGTAATTCCCCCTGTTTTATTCCTCCTTCTGAGGATTGCTTTGGCTATTCGGGGTCTTTTGTGGTGCCATATGAATTTTAGAATTATTTGTTCCAGTTCATTGAAGAAAGCTGTTGGTACTTTGATAGGGATCGCATTGAATCTGTAGATTGCTTTAGGTAGTATAGCCATTTTGACAATATTTATTCTTCCTAGCCAAGAGCATGGGATGCATTTCCATTTGTTAGTGTCCTCTTTAATTTCTCTTAGGAGTGTCTTGTAGTTTTCAGAGTACAGGTCTTTCACTTCCTTCCTTAGGTTTATTCCTAGGTATTTTATTCTTTTTGATGCATTTGTGAATGGAATTGTTTTTCTGATTTCTCTTTCTGTTAGTTCATCGTTAGTGTATCGGAAAGCAACAGATTTCTGTGTGTTAATTTTGTAACCTGCAACTTTGCTGAATTCAGATATTAGTTTTAGTAGTTTTGGAGTGGAGTCTTTAGGGTTTTTTATGTACAATATCATGTCATCTGCAAATCGTGACAGTTTGACTTCTTCTTTACCAATCTGGATGTCTGGAATGTCTTTGCTTTGTCTGATTGCCATGGCTAGGACCTCCAGTACTATGTTGAATAACAGTGGAGAGAGTGGGCATCCCTGTCTTGTTCCCGATCTTAGATAAAAGCTTTCAGCGTCTCGCCGTTAAGTATGATGTTAGCTGTGGGTTTGTCATATATGGCCTTTATGATGTTGAGGTACTTGCCCTCTATACCCATTTTGTTGAGAGTTTTAATCAGGAATGGATGCTGAATTTTGTCAAATGCTTTTTCAGCATCTATGGAGATGATCATGTGGTTTTTGTTCTTCTTTTGTTGATGTGGTGGATGATGTTGATGGATTTTCGAATGTTGTACCATCCTTGCATCCCTGGGATGAATCCCACTTGATCATGGTGTATGATCCTCTTGATGTATTTTTGAATTCGGTTTGCTAATATTTTGTTGAGTATTTTTGCATCTACGTTCATCAGGGATATTGGTCTGTAATTTTCTTTTTTGGTGAGGCCTTTGCCCGGTTTTGGTATTAGAGTGATGCTGGCTTCATAGAATGAGTTTGGAAGTATTCCCTCCTCTTCTATTTTTTGGAAAACTTTAAGGAGAATGGGTGTTATTTCTTCTCTATATGTCTGGTAGAATTCAGAGGTGAATCCATCTGGTCCGGGTGTTTTGTTCTTGGGTAGTTTTTTGATTACCGCTTCAATTTCGTTGCTGGTGATTGGTCTGTTTAGTTTTTCTGTTTCTTGTTTGGTCAGTTTTGGAAGGTTGTATTTTTCTAAGAAGTTGTCCATTTCTTCTAGGTTTTCCGGCTTGTTAGCATATAGATTCTCATAATATTCTCTTATAATTCTTTGTATTTCTGTGGGATCCATTGTGATTTTCATTTCTCATTTCTGATTCTGTTTATGTGTGTAGATTCTCTTTTTCTCTTAATGAGTCTGGCTAGGGGTTTATCTATTTTGTTTATTTTTTCAAAGAACCAGCTGTTGGTTTCATCGATTTTTTTCTATTGTTTTATTCTTCTCAATTTTATTTATTTCTTCTCTGATCTTTATTATGTCCCTCCTTCTGGTGACTTTGGGCCTCATTTGTTCTTCTTTTTCCAATTTCAGTAATTGTGTCTTTAGACTATTCATTTAGGAATGTTCTTCTTTCTTTAGATAGGCGTGGATTGCAATATACTTTCCTCTTTGAACTGCCTTTGCTTCGTCCCACAGAAGTTGTGGCTTTGTGTTGTTGTTGTCATTTGTCTCCATATACTCTTTGATTTCTGTTTTGATTTGGTCATTAACCAATTGATTAATTAGGAGAATGTTGTTAAGTCTCCATGTATTTGTGAGCCTTTTTGTTTTTTTTCTAAAATTTAATTCTAGTTCAATACCTTTATGATCTGAGAAGTAGAATTTCAATATTTTTGACTTTACTGAGGTTCTTTTTGTGCCCTAGTATGTGATCTATTCTGGAAAATGTTCCATGTGCACTTGAGAAGAATGTGTATCCTGTTGCTTTTGGGTGTAGAGTTCTGTAGATGTCTGTTAGGTCCATCTGTTCTAGTGTGTTGTTCAGTGCCTCTGTGTCTTTACTTATTTTCTGTCTGGTTGATCTGTCCTTTGGAGTGAGTGGTGTGTTGAAGTCTCCTAAAATGAATGCATTGCTATCTATTTCCTCCTTTAATTCTGTTAGTATTTGTTTCACATATGCCGGCACTCCTGTGTTGGGTGCATATATATTTATAATGGTTATATCTTCTTGTTGGACTGACCCCTTTATCATTATGTAATGTCCTTCTTTATCTCTTGCTACTTTCTTCATTTTGAAGTCTATTTTGTCTGATACAAGTACTGCAACACCTGCTTTTTTCTCCTTGTTGTTTGCATGAAATATCTTTTCCCATCCCTTCACTTTTAGTCTGTGTATATCTTTGGGTTTGAGGTGAGTGTCTTGTAGGCATCATATAGATGGGTCTTGCTTTTTTATCCATTCTGTTTCTCTGTGTCTTTGGATTGGTGCATTCAGTCCATTTACATTTAGGGTAATTATCAATAGATATGTACTTATTGCCATTGCTGGCTTTAGATTCGTGGTTACCAAGGGTTCAAGGGTTGCTTCTTTACTATCTAACAATCTAACTTAACTTTCTTGGTAAGTTATTGTAAACACAGTCTGATGTTTCTTTATTTCTCTCCCTTCTTATTCTTCCTCCTCCATTCTTTATATACCAGGTGTTTTATTTTTTACCTTTAGTTAGTATTTGGATGGTCTGCTTTCTTTGCTATGATTTTATTTTCTCTGGTGACAGCTTTTTAGCCTTAGGAGTACTTCCCTCTAGAGCAGTTCCTTTAAGATATCCTGTAGAGGTGGTTTATGGGAGGCAAATTCTCTCAGCTTTTGCTTGTCTGGAAATTGTTTATAATCCCTCCATCATATTTAAATGATAATTGTCCTGGATACAGTATTCTTGGTTCGAGGCCCTTCTGTTTCATTGCACTAAATATATCATGCCATTCTCTTCTGGCCTTTAAGGTGTCTGTTGAGAAGTCTGATGATAGTCTGATGGGTTTTCCTTTGAAGGTGATCTTTTTTCTTTCTCTAGCTGCCTTTAATACTCTGTCCTTATCTTTGATCTTTGCCATTTTAATTATTATGTGTCTTGGTGTTGTCTTCCTGGGGTCCCTTGTGTTAGGAGATCTGTGGGCTTCCATGGACTGCGAGACTATTTCCTTCCCCAGCATGGGGAAGTTTTCAGCAATTATTTCTTCAAAGACACTTTCTATCCCTTTTTCTCTCTCTTCTTCCTCTGGTACTCCTATAATGCGAATATTGTTCCGTTTGGATTGGTCACACAGTTCTCTTAATATTCTTTCATTCCTAGCAATCCTTTTATCTCTCTCTGCCTCAGCTGCTCTGTGTTCCTGTTCTCTGATTTCTATTGCATTAACAGTCTCTTGCATCTCTTCCAGTCTGCTGCTGAGCCCGTCATGCCTGTCTCATTTCTGCATTGTCTTTCTTGACTTCCCTCACTTCCTCCCTCAGCTCTTGCATATTTCTCTGTAGATCCATCAGCATGGTTATGACTTTTATTCTGAATTCTTTTTCAGGAAGATTCTGCATTTCCATCCCTTCAGGTTCCCTCTCAGGTGTTGTCTGGGTCTGGTTGATTTTTGTTTGTACCATATTCCTCTGTCTTTTCATGTTGATAGGAGTGGTCGCTGGTAGGTGCCACGTATGTCAGCTGGGCTCTTTAAGACTTAAAAAAAAAAAAAACAGAAAAAAAACAAACAAGCAAAAGAAAAAAAAAGAAGGAAGAGAAAGAAAAGAGAAAAAGAAGAAAGAAAAAAGGGAAAAAGAAAAAAAAAACGCTCACTGGAGTGGATTCTGTAAGGGTGCTGTAGGTGTCGCTGTTGCTCCACTATTCCACAGCTGCGGCCGCGCTGCTCTTTGTAGCTCTGGCCTGGGCGGAAACGGATGGGAGGCTGTTGTTCTCTGTATCAAGTTTTAGTGTGGTTGCTACCTTTTCTCAGTCACCAGCCAAGGGGTCTGAAGTTCATCACGACTCCCAGACCACTGGGCTGAGCCTGCTGGGTGATGGTGTTCCCTCGCTGGGCCACCCGCCTCTCCAAGGCCGCTACAAACCGCGCGTGCTTTTCTCTTGTCCCAGGGCACTGGCTGCACGGACCTGGGCGCGTTCCCGGCTCAAAACCTGCACCTTCTGCCTCTCCAATGTCCGATGCAGCGCACGATGTGTGTCAGTGCTCCCGGCGCAGACCACTGGGGCTGCGTATTTCGCGGGCCTGCTCTTCCACTCCCTCCCCACTCTGAATCCTCTCCTCCCGCCGGCGTGCTGGGCTGGGTAAGTGCTCGGGTCCCGCCGGGTTGTGGCTCCGTATCTTACCCGCCTCGCGGGGTGCAAAGCCTTCTTGGGTGTAGCTGCACGCTGTGCACTTTCCTTTGTATTCTGGTCTCTCTTTTAGGAATAGTTGTATTTGCTGTATTTTCATAGATAAATATAGTGTTGGGAGGAGATTTCTGCCCCCCCTGCTCATGCCGCCATCTTCCCAGAAGTCCTCCAGGACCTTTTATCTACTAGTTGCAAATCTGTACCCTTAAACCACCTCTCTCCTGTTCCCCCAGCATGCCCAGCCCCTGGTACCCACCATTTTACTCTCTGCTTTTACAAGTTAGTGGTTTTTTAGATTCATGTATAAGTGAGATCATATAGTATTTGACTCTGGTTTATCTCACTTGGCATAATGCCCTCCAGGACCATCCATATGGTCGCAAACGTTAGGATGTCCTCCTTTCTCATGGCTGAGTAACTACAGCACTGGTTCACGGTCCCTCTTCCTCCTGAGAGCTTAGGGATTTGGCGTGTGTAAGTCCTGGGGAAGGAAATCCCGGGGCAAAATACCTCTAAAAACCGAAATCAGTCAAATGGAGAAATAAAGTTTAAAACCCGTTTATTGCCTACAAACAGTTCAGCGTCGTCTCTCTCCCCTGCTCCGGAAGGAAACAAGCAAGCAAGCCCCTCCCCTTAAACTCTCAGGTTCAAACATGCACTAGGTTGGCCAGGCAATTTTACCCACTGACTTGGAGATGAACTTCTCTCCACCCCTGAGGATATGCAAATGCACCAAAGCCGGGAAACAAAGGGGTCCATGTAGGTAATCCGATCTTATGAGGGCCGCAGGACCAGCCAGGCCTCCGCGGAGCAGCCGCGGTGCGGCAGGTGCTCGATGCCACCTCCACACTCAGGAAGCACTCTGGGACTCGCGGGTGTGTCGGGGAGGCTCGGAGACCCTTATATTTTGGTCACTGTGGGGTGTCTGATGATTAGGATGTCAGACACTTAAGATCAATCTAATCCGGTCTTTGGAATTCCTAATTCTGTTAAAAGAGGCAAGATTTCTATTAGCCTACCTATCCTCAAAAAAAATTTTTCCCTTTTGTGGTGCCATGTTTGCTATTCACATGATCAAAACATTTGTAAGAGTAAATGATGTTTCCCCCTCAGTCTGGAACAGAAACTGAATGAGTCCATGAACTTGAGCAGTTTCATTGCTCTTTGTACATCTTTTCATATACATCAATGACCTTGTGGGGGCCCCAGGTAGGCTGCCCCAAGATGGGCCAGGTGGCACATCGGTTACTTTGAATTCAGGGCACTGGGGACACAGCAGAAGCAAGAGGGACATTATGCCCTCCACCCCCTCTTTGAAACCAGGAAACAGATCTCCTCTGCTGCACCTGGACATCATTACCTGCAAATATTGAGAATTTGTTGTTAAGAGGGTTGCATAAATAAATGTTGCTTTTTCCTAACCTACCCCCCCAGCCCAGATGCTCCCAAACAGGTTTTGTTGTCCCTTCCGTTCCTCTCAGATCTATGGTCCCTTTGTCTACAATGCATAAAAGCTGCCTGCTGGGGTCATTTCTTTGGGTCTGTTTCATTGCTGGGCCTCTGTACATAATAAAACATTTTTCCCCCTCCTGTGAATCTGTCTCTTGTCAGTTTGGTTCTTCGCCAGCTGGAAGAACTTTAAAGGGCAGAGGACAATTCCTCCTCCCCAGCACAGGTGAGCATGTGATACAAGATTCCCATGGGACACAATGTGCCGCAAAGACGGAACCACTGTCACACCTTCAGCCCTACTCCTCTCAAGGCACATTCCCTGTTGCCTTGGCAAACGGGGTGTCTCCTTTTGGGGAGCACATTAGCAGATGGATTCTCTACTTTGCAGTGCCCCCCTCTGCACCTGCTGACCCCACGTGAGGCAGTTCTGGCAACCCCACCTCATCCATGGCAAATCAGCCTAGCAGTGCAATGCACTCAGCTCCAGCTGTTAAAATCTGGGCTCCAGAGAAGAAATTAAACCAAAATCTTAATGTAGGGTTTGGCTTTGGATGGACCTTCATTTTTGTCTACCTCCTAAGAATGGGGTGGGGTTGAAGATTCTCAGCCACTCTGAGAAGGATTAGCAGGTATAGGTGGACCTTGTAGGAGAATCTGGGGAAGAAATAACTGTGCTAGTACTTAGAGTTGAACTTGGGATGGCATTTGGCTGGAGGCTCTGGCATCTAGCTAATTCTGTCCTCTTCTTCCCCAAGTCTGTCCTACTTCAAAGTCTAAAAATGAGATGTATGCGCGTGGCTGTCCTCAGGCCTCAGTGCATTGAGTGAGTCGGATCGAACCCACGGGAGGCAGCCTCAGGTGGTCTCCTTCCTGGTCCTTTTTCTTTCTTTCGTTCCCACATTTTGGTCCTATCACTTAATCCTCATGATAAGGAGAAGCGAGTTCAAGGAAAAACAAGAAGAGTTGTTCTGACAAGGCCTTCCCATGTTGGTGGTGGGTAGTCATGTCCCTGGGAGAACCGGCAGGCCCAGCACCTCCTGGTGGCAGATTTGGGGACGGATGGAGTGGCGATTGATTCCCGACGCCATGCATCCCACTGAACTTAGCGACTCTCTTGGGAGTCTATTTTAGATCATCTTTTCAAAGGTCCCTTACCATGACTCAAAAAAATCAGATATTGGATTCCTCGTGTATCTTGTTGCACATCCTCGAGCATGGGGGGGGGGGGAGGCGAGGAGGAAGGCTCCCCGGGGCCCCCCCAGAGCCAGCTTTCTTACTTGCTCCCTTCTTCAGGTGTAAATCAATGACCACTGTGAGGATTCTGAAGGAGCTGGTCCCTGTCCCTCACGGCAGCAAGAAGCTGACCCATCTGAACTTGAGCTCTAATGACCTGGGAGCCACTGTGTCCGTGAGGACCTTTAGAACCTTGAGGTGCTCTGCCTGCAACCTCAAATATCTGTGGTAAGTCTGTGGCTCCCCAGCTCCATCCCCAGGATTGCCCCTCAGTTCCACGATTCATTGGGAGGACGGAACTTGGCTTTGCAGCAAAAGGGAAAGAGTGCGTGGGTGCAGAGTGTGGTTTTCAAGTTTTAATGCATATCAGAATCATCCAGGGAGGCGTGTTAAAGCACAGATGCCTGGAACCCATTCCCTGAGATCCAGCAGGTCCCAGGCCTGGTAATGAGCATTTCTAACAGGCTCCATGGTAATGCTGGCCCACGGTCAGCACTGCGTGGCACAGAGGCCATCCTGTTTCTGAGAGAGACGAGGAATGGGGAGAAGCCAGCTGTAGTCCGTGGAGCAAGGGAGCCCCCCACGGACATGGCTCTTCCCAGGGGTCACGGCCTCTCCGGGCCTCTGCAGGATGGAATCCTGTGGCCTCAGTGCTCCGGCCTGTCAGGGCCTCTTCCTGGAACTCAGCAAGAACTCGAGTCTGCACTTCCTCAGCGTTGGGGACAATGACCTCTCTGGCATTGAGGGGAGAAGCCCACAGGGGCCCCTGGGGTGTCAGAGCGCCTCCTGCCGGAGCTGTCGTAAGTCTTCTGCTCCATCCAAACATCCGTGCGTGCTGGAGCGGCAGGGCGGGAGTGGCGCGGGGAGCCTCGGGGACACCCCTCTAGTATTTGCCTGGCCAGTTGGCACGCTTGTCACCTTCATGCTCCCACCTACCCACCTTTGCCCTCACCTTGGCTGTGGGCATCTTGCCCGCCAGCCTCCCCCAGGCCCAGGGGTGACTCTGTTCCCTGGGGTACCGGGCAAGGCCTGGACATACACTTGGCTTTCACCACCGGCTGCCGGCGTCTAGTGGGTGGCGACCCGCTGTGACCGATATCCTACAGGGTACTGGAGGACCCTGATGCACGTGACTGATGGGCCGGCCGGAGGTCAGAGGGATGACTGAGAAACCTTACCCTGACCCGCCTTTCTCTCCTTAAAGCTTCTGTTCTTAATCCAGTGTAATCTTTCCATGATGTCTGTGTGCTGGATGTGTGGCCCAAGGGACTGAGAGTTGCAGAAAGAGAAAGAGGACAGGGTGCAGCTGAGGCTCACCTCGGGGCTGCTCCTTCCGCACAACCTGATGGCAGCCAGGTACCGGGATGTGGCCTTGTTCCTCACCAGCCCCCAGAGGACAACTCGGCTGTGCCTGGGACTCAGTCAGCTCCGAGACGCTCAGGGGAGGCTGCTGTGCGCATCCCGACCCGGCCCGAGTGTGTCCTAGACAGGCTGGTGTAAGTTCTTCGTGGCTCTGTTTCTAAAAGTGGCTCTCCGTGGGGCAGGCATTGAGGAGAGCAACAGCTCCTTTGGGGACCTGTGTGTGTCACTGAAAACTAACATGAGTTGAGCAATTCCTCCATGTGCCAGGCATTGTTCTCAGTACAGATTTCGATTGCACCCCGGGTTTGTGGACTCGACCTCGGGGGGCCAAAGGATAGCTTTAACAAGGACCCCAGGGAATCATGGTTGTTTCAGTCAACCGCTATCTGAACTCCCACCTGCAGACATGGAGCTGGGCACCAGGGTTGGGTGGCGGGTAAGACGAACAAGCTCAGGCAGACAAAGATGTAGCTCAGATATGAAGCAAAGCCAAGTGGACTGAGTAGACTGAGTAGGGGGCCTGGCTTCCCTGTAAGGCCTCCCCCAGCCTCCCGGAGGCAGTGATGTGGAGGCAGAGACAGGAAGAAAGGAAGGGAGGAAGCCACGTGCAGCGGGAAGGGGCAGCAGTGCAGGGCTTGAGGTTGGGATGGGCTTGGGGTGTCTCGGGAACAGTAGGGAAACTGGGATGGCCGGGGTGCCATGAGCAGGGGCCAGTGGGAGAGGAGGAAGCTTGGAGGAAGAGAGATGCCAGGAATGCACCAGGGCCACGCGATGCCCGTGTCTGTTTGCAGCGAGATGAAAAGTCTGTACCTCAGAGCTTGGACAGTGACTTGCTCTGACAGATCACCCAGGGGCTGGTGACGGGGACCACGATGGGGAGGCGGGTGCTGGTGGCCAGGCACACGGACAGGGCGAGCCAGTGTGGTGGGGGCAGCAGGCCAGGCTGGGTGTGAAGATAGAGACACTGGGGCGTCCCAGTGGAGGAGAGGCCTCCGTGGATGGCATGGGCGGCTGGGTGGAGGGCTGGGGAGGACGGGGTGTGGGTGCAAGGAGTCTGGGTGGGGATGTGAGCGCACGAGCCGCCTACTGACCAACCACGTGCAGGTGTCCATGAACCAGTGGTAGGACTGCAGGACTCGGGTGGGGATGAGTCCCCAGGTGGCGGTGGAGTCAAGCAAGGTCCCATGGACCTCTTCTTCAGCCCCACTCTGCCGCTCTGTGCTGGTGTGGGAAAGGGGGAGCCTTGGTTTTCCTGGGATTGGATGTTGTCCATGAGACTAAAAGAAATGTGGAAGAGGCCAAGGGTCCTGAGGTGCATCCCAGGTGGTGGCCGCGGTGACAGGCCAGGGAGCAAACTGGCATAGTTGGAACTTTGTACCTTTTGATCTCATTTAAGCCAGCCAGCAGTGAGCATGTTCTTGGAGTGCTTGTCGGGTATATCTGGACCCAGAAAGGATAACTGAGCACATCCTCAGCATGTCCTGGTCTAGGGTCCGGGGGTCACTGTGGGTGGACCCGGGGAGAGGTGGGGGTTGCATGGACACCCCGTGGGCACCATCTCTGGCTCTGCCCACAGGCTCTGGTTCTGCCAGCTTGGCCGCCCTGTTGTAAGTACTTCTCGGAGGCTCTATCACAGAACAAGAGCCTGACTCACCTGAATCTGAGGACGAATAGCCGGGAGGCAAGGGCGTGAGGCCCTGAGCCAACCTGATCGCAGCCCGCAGAGCCTGGAGTAGGTCCAGCCTCCCTTTCCTTCAGAGCATGGGAGAGAGCGGGAATGGCCCCAAATGCCTGGGCTCCACATGGGGTAGAGTCCCAGGTGTAGACAGGACTCTGTGGAGCTCCAGATGGGACAGAGTCCCAGCTGTAGATGTGATTCTTGGTTCTGTGTGTGAGTAGTGGTGCCTGTGACAGGGAAGGAAGTGGGGTGACTGCTAAGGACCAGCCCCAATGTGGGTTGGGGATCCCCAAGGCCACCCCGCAGGTTTGAACCACTAGGAGGACTCAAAGAGCTCAGCCCATAGTTGTTTGTGGCTGTTATTTATTATAGTGAAAGGAGACAAAGGGAAATCAGTAAAGGGAAAAAGTATGGGGTGGACTCCAGAGGAAGCCAGGCACACGCTCCCAGGGGTAATCACCTGGGACACTCCCAAGTCCCCCCAGTGAGCTGGGGAAGCTGTTCACCAGGGAAACTCACTACAGAGTGACTGCTCCTGTGGACGCCTGTCTGCATCTGCCAAGGTTCCAGACTTCTGGGAAAGCAGGTGCTCAGCGCAAACCACATTGTTAGCACAGAACAGACACAGTGCACCATTCTTATCAGGGATGGAGCAGGTCTCCTGAAATCCAAGTTCCCAGGTGCTGGCCAAGGGCTGCCTTGCCAGCAGGCCTTGCTGGGGACAGTGGCCAGACATGCTGTGCTCATTCTTTTCTGTGCAATGTGTTATTCCAGGTCTTGTATGGAATAGGAGTCAGAAATGAGCTTCAAATCTCCCTGGTCTGCCAGTCGTAATAGAAGTGAGTTGTATATCATTCACCGATGCACATTTTCAAGCATACAGTCCAAATCAGTCTCAAAAAGGCTCATGGCCCCCAGTGGAATATAGGTGGCAGTGGGAGATGTCCAAATAACCACACACAGGGTGCTAAGGAATTTGGAAACCTTTGCAGATAATTTTTTAAAATTTATTTTTTATTGAAGTATCATTGATATACTTATATAATCTTTAAACTAACTTTAATAATATCAGAAATATTTTAGTGGCCTAAACTGTAGCTGGTTCATAATTAAATAAAATCAAATCTTTTGGCATTAGTCATTAGGTAAGTAAATTCACAAGAGTAAAGGTTACCACGCTGTCTACTCGGGTGCCCACCCGCTGCATGTACCTAAACTCAAGGTTAAATATAACTTAAAATTCACTTCCTCAGTGACAGTAACTACACGTGAAGGGCTTAGTGGTCCCATGCGGCTGGTGGGCATGCAGCCAGAGACCATTTCCACCATTACCATGGAAAGTTCTAATACACTTTGCTGACTCAGCGAGTCCAAAGGGTAGATGAAGCCACCTTCCTCCAGTGTTTCCCAACTGCTGATTCCCCTCCATGGAGGCCACCAGTGCTTTCACTGTCTTTTTAAATAAGCCTCCACAGATGTTCTGTGCATTTATAAGTGTGCATGGTTTCACTCAACATTTACCATGAACCATGCACCCCAAACAACATAACTGAGAATGTTACATATCTGCACATAACAACTTTACCTGTTTTATGACTACATTGTATTTTGCTGGGAAACTGAGCCTTTTTGTGTTTGATTTGTGTATTTTTTATCTGGTTGGCAGTTGCCTTAGACTTTGGAAATTTTCACCATGTGGTCAAACTTTTCCTTTCATGGGCAAGGATTGTTGCCTGTGTGTACCTTCTCCACCGTAAGGCATCACTCTTCCACAACCTCTGTCTCTCCCTGTCCCCTCACCCCATTCCCTTTCCAAATATTCACCAGGATCACTCATCTAGAACTCATTATGGTATAATACATTCTGAGGAACTTAGACCTGCGTCTGGGTGAGATTCCTGGTGTCTTTTTCAGCTCCCATGCTGAGCTCTTCCCACAGGGGAGTTGGGGATGCTGGCAGGAAACGTCACAGAGAAGCCCGTCACACAGGCCTGCGGGTGACGTGGGAGGGGGCCAGCTGCCCTGCTGTCCCTTCTGCTCCCGTACCATCCTTTCGGCAGCCTGGCCGTCCCGGGTGAATGGGGCTAGAATATTAGAGGAAAGCCTAAGGATGCGTAGATCCCGCTTTCCCCTTCTATATGTCTTATTTTACAGTTTGTCAGATCGCTGTTTTACAACAGAGGGCTGTTGGGAGCTTGCTGGCATCCTTAAGCATAATCCTAATGTGAAAATGTTGGATATTGGGAAAAACGATGTTCGGGATGACGGAGTGAAAGGACTGTGTGAGGCACTGCGGCGGCCCAGCTGTGCACTGACCGCGCTTGGGTGAGCTGCCGCCCTTCTCTTTGCGGGGGTCCCCCACTCCTGGCTGGGGGGAGGAGGGGGAAGGGGTGCAGGACAGAGTCTTCCTTAAAAAATCTCTTCTGCTTGACAATCAGCTCCACGTTCAGAGAAAGTGTTTTGTCTTGTTACCGTCATTCTTGAAATACCGTGACTATTCTTCCCTTCCGTCAGTGTGTGTCGGGTGGCAAGTGCTGGCGGGGGCAGGTGGGGGGGGTCCTTGGCCGAGGGCGCCGGCATCTGCAGGGCTTGGAGGTGGGCTTTGCAGGCGAATTCAAGAATGTGGTTGGACAGAGCACATCCTCCCCGCTTCACTCACACCTGCCGCCCATCACACTGGCACCATTTTTTTTTTGTGACAGGAGCCCTTCCGGTCACCTCTCCCAGCAACTTGCAAGTATATAATACGGTATCATTAACTGTTGTCACCGTGTTATACGCTGGGTCCCCGGAACTTACTCATAACTGGTGGGTTTTGCCCTTTGACCAGCATCTCCCCACTTCCCTACCCCAGCCCCCAGTGACCACCACTCTACTCTCTGCTTCCATGAGTTTGACTTTTTTAGATTCCACACACAGATGAGATCACACAGTATTTCTCATGAGGTGGAAATCTTGCCATATGCAATAGCATGGGTGGACCGCAAGGGCATCACACGCAGTGAAATACATCTAAAGCCAGTGCTTTTTAGCTCATCCCTGTTCTTCAGGTGCACTATCCTTTATCCGGTAGGTAAAGGAGAAGCCATTGGGTGTATACAAGTCTATCAGGGTCATATTTATGCTTTCAAAACAATGAGGGCCTGCTTTTAAGCCTCCGCTCTCTAGGTGCTTCTCCCCGGAGGCAGAGGTGAGGGAAATGTATGATGTGTGTCAAATCGCCACCCTTCCTGATACTGGCTCACTTTCCTCCGCTTTCGTTCTCCGGCATAGCCTTGAAGGAGGGACCGGTGTGTCCTCCATTTGTACACACAGGGTTCTGCTTTTAAAGTCCAGGCAGCCTTTCTCAGTGTCAGCTGAGTGGCACTCAGTGTCAGAGTGACACGGCGGGCAGGGCGGCCCTCCGTTCTGGGGGCTGTCCTGTGCCTCAGAGGGTGTTGGCCAGCACCCCGGGGCCCCACCCACCGTAAGCCGGCAGCACCTCCCTGGTCTCAGGCATCACCAAACCTCCTGTGGGGGAAAAACCACATCTGACAGAACACTGGTCTAAAGACTGAAGGGATGCTCTTGCAGGTGCACAATCCAGGTCAACAGTCTATCATATGGTCAGAATAGCCCCCTGGTGGCATTAGACCAGATAGGCTGGGACACACGTGTTTGACGCCAGTACCCACGGTTTTCTCATACCATGCTCTTCCTGTCCATCCAGGGGAGCTCTTCCCTGAAGCATCCTCGGGATCCCACCCACCGTCTCCATCCCAAAGAAATACAATCCTTCCGTCTGAATTTCACATGTCACATTTTACACATGTAGCCACATCTCATTTCCTTATAGACTTAAGTGGGAATTCCCGCTATGTTAAACTGCTATAACACACTTGGTCATTGTGTTCCTAGTAGCCAGCCACCCGTAGGTTCAGATTTTGTATTGTTGAATTTAGAAACAGGATGAAAAAAGTGTAATGAAGGGGTTGTAATCCTATCAGTCCTTTTGAGGGCCTTATATATAAACTCCCATCCACTTTATACTAAAATCGTTTCTTTCACGTTTGGGCAGGCCGCACTGATTTCCTC
This sequence comes from Smutsia gigantea, assembly GCA_032199065.1. NCBI lineage: Eukaryota > Metazoa > Chordata > Mammalia > Pholidota > Manidae > Smutsia > Smutsia gigantea. The sequence goes on along the minus strand of JAVSCE010018724.1, from coordinate 107,798 downwards.
ATCTGGAAGATGGGGTTTCAGATACCGCCCACCTTTATAGGATTGGCATATGGGTTAAACGAGTCATGTGTAAGCATTTGGAAAACTGACATGCTAGGCAGTCCCTGTTAGCCGGTCTGTGTTAGTAGCAAAAATTTTCCTAGCTCTCGTTCCACTTTTATTTCTATTTTCCCCATGTCAGATGACCATCTTTCACACTTCCTTCCCACTGCGCCCAGGCTGGAGAAGTGCAGTTTGATGTCTGCTTGCTGCCAGCAACTCTCCTCTGTTCTCAGAAGCAGTAAAAGTCCGGTTAATATGAACCTGCTAGGAACTGACCTGGAACCTGCTGGAGTCCACATGCTACGGAAACCCTTGAAAACAGCGACATGCAAACTCCAGAAACTTGGGTAATCTCCACTGATGTTTACACAAGGAAGCACCTGCTGAGCTGGGTGCACTGGCTACTGACTTAAAGCATGAATCAAGTTTACCCTGCCTCCCGACCCCTGGAGCAGCGCTGGCCTAGAGAACCTTCAGGAACGAAGGGACTGGTCTATATCTGCATCAGCCACCTGCAGTAATATGTGCTTGAAAGATGGCTAGTGACACCGGGGGGTTGGATTTTTAACCTCCTTCAGGTTGAATTCACCTAAAGAGCCACATGTGGCAGGTAACTGCCATGGGGGTCAGTGCGGCCTTACTACAGACATTTGGGTATTTGGGGAGCCCCTGTGTTTCCCATTCTCGCACCTGCTCTCTGAGCTGTGTGGAGAAAAGCAAGGGTGATCTGGTGCTAAGAGAGATCGTGATGTAGCATTACTGATCTTATGCGCTGAAGAATCTGAAAGGAGGAATCCGTAGGGCAGGAGAAGAATGTGGGCAGGGAGGTGACTGGAAATAAAGAGTGGGGTGTCCTAAGGAAGTCAGAGTGGTGTGTGCAAAGGCCCTGAGGTTGGCCAGGCCTTGTGCTGTCCCTTTGCAGCATTGAAAGAAGGGCGTTTAGTTAGGACACTCTCCATTTTTTCCAGTGTTCTGGAGATGAGGTCAGAAAGTTAGCATTTTTTTTTTCCTGGAGGAAGACCTGGCACTAGGTATGTTTAAGCAGAAACCATTGTGGGTGCCAAGGAAGCTCATCTCCTATTGGAAGTTGGTCAAAACCTGTACTGGCAGGGTCTTCTGTGACTAACTTCACACCTAAGTAGTGCATTTAAAAAAGTTCTGGGATGGTGACCACCAGAGATGGGCATTTCTGCCATACAATTGTGTATGTGTGTAATTCAAGTTGGAGAGGGGACTTCTGACCCAGACTCTCACCTCTTCTCCGAGAAGAGAATGCCAGGACTTAATTTTTTCAAAAGTCAGCTAAACATGGGTTGACAATACAAATGAGAGGAACCATTTGTTTACACTGACAACAGTGGCCTGAGCTTCCCCGTCCTGAGGCTGGGATCTTCTCCCTCTCCCTCGGGGAAGGGCCTCTTGTGCCTTAGTCTCCCTGCACTCCTGGTCTCTCTGGGTGAGGCTGGAGGTGGAGAGGGGCCAGCATGATGTAAACAACAGTTAGCTTTTCTATGGGACACCCATTTTATGATTTTATCTTATTCTACTTCTTGCAAGCTCGAAAGAGACTTGTGTGCCATAGTGAAGGTAGAGTTGGAGGAATTACAGGAGAAGGGGTCCTGTCTGAGAGTCAAGTGCAGGTGGGATTTCAACGACCTTGAAGACAAATGGTGGTGGTGATCCACGGAGGAGATGCCACAGGTGAGCATAGAACGTTCTTGGAGCTCCCGACCTCTGTGTTGCCCAGGCGTCGCTGTTCACGGGGACAAACGAGCTGTCGCCCCCCGAGTGCTTTCACAGCAACACAGGCAGCATATCGAGTCTCCAGGATCCTAATCTGATGCTGTGGCTGGTCTCAAGACCCTACACAGCTTTGCCTCAGTTGCCTTTTGTCCTTCTGGGTTGATGTTTTTAACTCTTGGGGATGTTAAGAGGGTTCAATAATCAAAGGATGTAAACACCCATCAAGGAACCCTAAAGCCTTGTTTCCCATGGACTGAGAGATGCATAGATGGGGTGACCTCGTACTTGTAATACAGGTTAAGTAAGCTAGGCAGTCATGCAGAACCATGCCTAATATCCAGACAGACCCAAATTTCGCTTTCCCTTCTACCTTTGAACGATCTGTGGCTGTGTGATATCTGAAACGTACTTTACCCGCCTGACAGTATTGAAGGTGGCTCCCATGCAGGCTATAATGTAAAATTGATGCTGCCAGGCACGGGAATGTGTGCAGGGTAGGAGCTCATCCCACGGGGACTTCCTGTCCTTGCCCTGACACCAGGGTTTTCTTCTGGTGCTGACACTCAGTAAGCAAAAGCTATGAGAAGCCGTCTCAGGGCGCAGTTCGATATTCATTTTATTTTGCATTTCAGAGCTTACAAGACCTTCACAGTGTGTCCCAGGCCTCATCAAAGCCCCATGGAGGGACATCCCTTCATCACTGATTTAAAAACAAAGACACACAGAATGCTTTGCAACCGATTAGAGATCATTAAGTCAAACAATGGGACTTTGAATCCAGCGTCTTTTTAAGAGCCACTTGCCTCACAGGGTCCTCTCACCTGCCCTTGTTCCCTCCTCATGCAAGGGCAGCGCAGAGCCCTGAAATAACGGTTACATTCTCTTCTTTCACCTCCTTTGTTCTTGTAGATGAAATGGGGGGAGAATGAGGCTGGGGGGAGGTATTGAGCCAATTGAAAATCTTGTCAAAGTGGAGACTTTAAGGCAGATCTAAACCTTTTATTATTTTTCAAATTTCCATGCCATCCATTACTTACTTTAGGTTACTAGTTATTACAATAGCATCGTGTAATTGAGTTTAGAATTACTTAATGGTTGTTAAGTTCCCCACTCAGAAATCTATTGATTGTTAACTTGTATAAAATAAACGACTACTAGCCTTATGCTAGGAGATGCTTGCACCTTAAAAAAAAAAAAGAATAGCATCGTGTGAATCCTGATAATCCAACATACTATTTGTTAGCCCCCAATCCAGACTATCCCCACATTTCTTCACGGTTTCTTTAAAAAAAAATAACTAAGTGCTGGATCCACAAATTCTCAGTTAACAGTTTCACACTTCAATTGTTCTGTGGGCTTATTTTGCTATTTAAAATGTTTCCTAAGATGGATACTTAGCTCATTATTCCTCAGCCCTTCTTTTTCTAAGATGTTCCTGTGTTTGGCTTCATTCCTTCAGTTTGTGGTGAGAGACCCACTAAGATCTCTTTGATTCATGGAAAATGTGTGGGAAATAACTCATGCACTTCATAAGAATTTAAGTTCAGTTGAGTAGAATGATAACAGATAACATGATCCAAACAGTGTATCAATCATACTTTTTGCCTCAACTTCTTCATCTGATTAACAAAGCTACATAAGCCTTCTTTTGGTTAATATTTTTTTAATATAATTTATTTTATTATCATTAATTTACAATTACATGTGCAGTATTACGATTCTTAAACTACCCTTTCATCACGTCCCCCCCACCAACCCCATTACAGTCACTGTCCATCAGCGTAGTGAGATGCTATAGAATCACTACTTGTCTTCTCTGAGTTGTACAGCCCTCCCCGTGCCCCCACAACATTACATCTGCTAATCGTAATGCCCCTTTTCCCCTCTTATCCCTCCCTTCCCGCCCATTTTCCCCAGTCCCTTTCCCTTTGGTAACTATTAGTCCGTTCTTGGGTTCTGTGAGTCTGCTGCTGTTTTGTTCCTTCAGTTTTTTTTCTTTGTTCTTATACTCCACATATGAGTGAAATCATTTGATACTTGTCTTTTTCGGCTTGGCTTATTTCACTGAGCATAATACCCTCTAGCTCCATCCATGTTGTTGCAAATGGTAGGATTTGTTTTCTTCTTATGGCTGAATAATATTCCATTGTGTATATGTACCACCTCTTCTTTATCCATTCATCTACTGATGGACACTTAGGTTGCTTCCATTTCTTGGCTATTGTAAATAGTGCTGCAATAAACATAGGGGTGCATCTGTCCTTTTCAAATTGGGCTGCTGCATTCTTAGGGTAAATTCCTAGGAGTGGAATTCCTGGGTCAAATGGTATTTCTATTTTGAGTTTTTTGAGGAACCTCCATACTGCTTTCCACAATGGTTGAACTAATTTGCAGTCCCAACAGCAGTGTAGGAGGGTTCCCTTTTCTCCACATCCTCGCCAACATTTGTTGTTGTTTGTGTTTTGGATGTTGGCCATCCTCACTGGTGTGAGGTGATATCTCATTGTGGTTTTAATCTGCATTTCTCTGATGATTAGCGATGTGGAGCATCTTTTCATGTGCCTGTTGGCCATCTGAATTTCTTCTTTGGAGAAGTGTCTATTCATGTCCTCTGTCCATTTCTTAATTGGATTATTTTCTTTCTGTTTGTTAAGGTGCATGAGTTCTTTATATATTTTGGATGTCAACCCTTTATCAGATACGTTTTTATGAATATATTCTCCCATACTGTAGGATGTCTTTTTGTTCTACTGATGGTGTCCTTTGCTGTACAGAAGCTTTTCAGCTTGATATAGTCCCACTTGTTCATTTTTGCTTTTGTTTCCCTTGCCCGGGAGATATGTTCATGAAGAAGTTGCTCATGTTTATGTCCAAGAGATTTTGGCCTATGTTTTTTTCTAAGAGTTTTATGGTTTCATGACTTACATTCAAGTCTTTGATCCACCTTGAGTTTACCTTTGTGTATGGGGCTAGACAGTAGTCCAGTTTTATTCTCTTACATGTAGCTGTCCAGTTTCTCCAACACCAGCTGCTGAAGAGGCTGTCATCTCCCCATTGTATATTCAAGGCACTTTTATCAAATATTAATTGACTGTATATGTTTGGGTTAATGTTTGGATTTTCTATTCTGTTCCACTGGTCTGTGGGTCTGTTTTTGTGCCAATACCAAATTGTCTTGATTACTGTGGCTTTGTAGTAGAGCTTGAAGTCAGGGAGTGTAATTCCCCCTGTTTTATTCCTCCTTCTCAGGATTGCTTTGGCTATTCGGGGTCTTTTGTGGTTCCATATGAATTTTAGAATTATTTGTTCCAGTTCATTGAAGAAAGCTGTTGGTAGTTTGATAGGGATTGCATTGAATCTGTAGATTGCTTTAGGTAGTATAGCCATTTTGACAATATTTATTCTTCCTAGCCAAGAGCATGGGATGCATTTCCATTTGTTAGTGTCCTCTTTAATTTCTCTTAGGAGTGTCTTGTAGTTTTCAGAGTACAGGTCTTTCACTTCCTTCGTTAGGTTTATTCCTAGGTATTTTATTCTTTTTGATGCAATTGTGAATGGAATTGTTTTTCTGATTTCTCTTTCTGTTAGTTCATCATTAGTGTATAGGAAAGCAACAGATTTCTGTGTGTTAATTTTGTATCCTGCAACTTTGCTGAATTCAGATATTAGTTCTAGTAGTTTTGGAATGGAGTCTTTAGGGTTTTTTATGTACAGTATAATGTCATCTGCAAATAGTGACAATTTGACTTCTTCTTTACCAATCTGGATGCCTTGTATGTCTTTGTTTTGTCTGATTGCTGTGGCTAGGACCTCCAGTACTATGTTGAATAACAGTGGAGAGAGTGGGCATCCCTGTCTTGTTCCCGATCTTAGATGAAAAGCTTTCAGTGTCTCGCCATTAAGTATGATGTTAGCTGTGGGTTTGTCATATATAGCCTTTATGATGTTGAGGTACTTGCCGTCTATACCCATTTTGTTGAGAGTTTTAATCAGGAATGGATGCTGAATTTTGTCAAATGCTTTTTCAGCATCTATGGAGATGATCATGTGGTTTTTGTTCTTCTTTTTGTTGATGTGGTGGATGATGTTGATGGATTTTCGAATGTTGTACCATCCTTGCATCCCTGGGATGAATCCCACTTGATCATGGTGTATGATCCTCTTGATGTATTTTTGAATTCGGTTTGCTAGTATTTTGTTGAGTATTTTTGCATCTACGTTCATCAGCGATATTGGTCTGTAATTTTCTTTTTTGGTGAGGTCTTGCCCGGTTTTGGTATTAGAGTGATGCTGGCTTCATAGAATGAGTTTGGAAGTATTCCCTCCTCTTCAATTTTTTGGAAAACTTTAAGGACAATCGGTGTTATTTCTTCTCTATATGTCTGGTAGAATTCAGAGGTGAATCCATCTGGTCCGGGTGTTTTGTTCTTGGGTAGTTTTTTGATTACCAATTCGATTTCATCACTGGTGATTGGTCTGTTTAGTTTTTCTGTTTCTTGATTGGTCAGTCTTAGAAGGTTGTATTTTTCTAAGAAGTTGTCCATTTCTTCTATGTTTTCCAGCTTGTTAGCATATAGATTCTCATAATATTCTCTTATGATTCTTTGTATTTCTGTGGGGTCCATCGTGATTTTTCCTTTCTCATTTCTGATTGTGTTTATGTGTGTAGATTCTCTTTTTCTCTTAATGAGTTTGGCTAGGGGTTTATCTATTTTGTTTATTTTTTCAAAGAACCAGCTCTTGGTTTTATTGATTTTTTTTCTATTGCTTTATTCTTCTCAATTTTATTTATTTCTTCTCTAGTCTTTATTATGTCCCTCCTTCTGGTGACTTTGGGCCTCATTTGTTCTTCTTTTTCCAATTTCAGTAATTGAGTCTTTAGACTATGCATTTGGGAATGTTCTTCTTTCTTTAAATAGGCCTGGATTGCAATATACTTTCCTCTTAGAACTGCCTTTGCTGCGTCCCACAGAAGTTGTGGCTTTGTGTTGTTGTTGTCATTAGTCTCCATATATTCTTTGATTTCTGTTTTGATTTGGTCGTTAACCCATTGATTAATTAGGAGAGTGTTGTTAAGTCTCCATGTATTTGTGAGCCTTTTTGATTTCTTTCTAAAATTTATTTCTAGTTTTATACCTTGGTGATCTGAGAAGTTGGTTGGTAGGATTTCAATATTTTTGAAATTACTGAGGTTCTTTTTGTGGCCTAGTATGTGGTCTGTTCTGGAAAATGTTCCATGTGCACTTGAGAAGAATGTGTATCCTGTTGCTTTTGGGTGTAGAGTTCTGTAGATGTCTGTTAGGTCCATCTGTTCTAGTGTGTTGTTCAGTGCCTCTGTGTCTTTACTTATTTTCTGTCTGGTTGATCTGTCCTCTGGAGTGAGTGGTATGTTGAAGTCTCCTAAGATGAATGCATTGCTCTCTATTTCCTCGTTTAATTCTGTTAGTATTTGTCTCACATATGCTGGCGCTCCTGTATTGGGTGCATATATATTTATAATGGTTATATCTTCTTGTTGAATTGACCCCTTTATCATTATGTAATGTCCTTCTTTATCTCTTGGTACTTTCTTCGTTTTGAAGTCTGTTTTGTCTGATACAAGTACTGCAACACCTGCTTTTTTCCCTTTGTTGTTTGCATGAAATATCTTTTTCCATCCCTTCACTTTTAGCCTTTGTATATCTTTGGATTTGAGGTGAGGTTCTTGTAGGCAGCATATAGATGGGTCTTGCTTTTTTATCCATTCTGTTACTCTGTGTCTTTCGGTTGGTGCATTCAGTCCATTTACATTTAGGGTGATTATTGATAGGTATGTACTTATTGCCATTGCTGGCTTTAGATTCGTGGGTACCAAGGGTTCAAGGGTTGCTTCTTTACTATCTAACAATCTAACTTAACTTTCTTGTTAAGTTATTGTAAACACAGTCTGATGTTTCTTTCTTTCTCTCCCTTCTTATTCCTCCTCCTCCATTCTTTCTATAATAGGTGTATTATTCTTTGCCTTTAGTTAGTATTTGGATGGTCTGCTTTCTTTGCTGTGATTTTTTTTTCTCTGGTGACATCTTTTTAGCCTTAGGTGTGCTTCCATCTAGAGCAGTCCATTTAAGATACCCTGTAGTGGTGGTTTATGAGAGGCAAATTCTCTCAACTTTTGTTTGTCTGGAAATTGTTTAATCCCTCCATCATATTTAAATGATAATCGTGCTGGATACAATATTCTTGGTTCGAGGCCCTTCTGTTTCATAACGTTAAATATATCATGCCATTCTCTTCTGGCCTGTAAGGTTTCTGTTGAGAAATCTGATGATAGTCTGATGGGTTTTCCTTTGGAGGTGGTCTTTTTCTCTCTCTAGCTGCCTTTAATACCCTGTCTTTATCTTTGATCTTTGCCATCTTAATTATTATGTGTCTTGGTGTTGTCTTCCTTGGGTCCCTTGTGTTGGGAGATCTATGAGCTTCGGTGGACTACGAGACTACTTCCTTCCCCAGCGAGGGAAAGTTTTCAGCAATTATTTCTTCAAAGACACTTTCTATCCCTTTTTCTCTCTCTTCTTCCTCTGGTACTCCTATAATGCGAATATTGTTCCGTTTGGATTGGTCACACAGTTCTCTTAATATTCTTTCATTCCTAGCAATCCTTTTATCTCTCTCTGCCTCAGCTGCTCTGTACTCCTGTTCTCTGTTTTCTATTCCATTAACAGTCTCTCGCATCTCATCCATTCTGCTGTTAGCCCTTCGATCGCTTGTCTGATTTCTGTATTGTCTTTCCTCAGTTCCCTCACTTCCTCCCTCAGCTCTTGCACATTTCTCTGTAGGTCCATCAGCATGGTTATGACTTTTATTCTAAATTCTTTTTCAGGGAGGCTGTGCATTTCCATCCCTTCAGACTCCCTCTCTGGGGTTGTATGGTTGATTTTGGTCTGAACCATATTCCTCTGTCTTTTCATGGCTATATAATTGGTCACTGATAGTTGCCACGTATGTCAGCTGGGCTCTTTAAGACTTTAAAAAGAGAAGAGAAAAAAAAGAAAAAAAAAAGAAAGAAAGAAAGAAAAAAAAAGAAAAAAGAAAGAAAAGAAAAAACAAAACAAAACAAAACAACAAAAAAAAAAAAATGCCCACCGGACGTAGATTCTGTGGGAATGCTCTAGGTGGCGCTATTGCCCCACTATTCCACAGCTGTGACTGTGCCGCTCCGCAGGGCCCTTTATCGCTCTGGCAGGGGTGGGAACGAATAGGAGGCTGTTGATCTCAGTGAGAAGTGTTAAGTATGGCTACGCTTCCTCAGTCGCCAGCTAAGGCGTCTGAAACTCCCCAGGACTCCCAGCCTGCTGGGCTGAGTGTGCTGGGGCGATCCGGCTCCTCCGCTGGGCTCCTGTCTCTTTAAGACCGCTGAGGAAAGCGCGCACTTTTTTTTTCCTTCCCGGGAGCCGGCTGCAAGCACCCTGGCGCGTTCCCCGCTCAGATCCTGCCCCTCTGTCTCTCCAATCTCCGCTGCACTGCGCAATGTGGGTCAGCGCTCCCCGCGCAGATCCCCGGGGCTGGCTACTTCGCGGGGTGCACTTCCACTCCCTCCCGGCTCTGAATCCTCTCCTCCCGCCGGTGCGCTGGGGTGGGGGAGGGCTCGGGTCCCACCGGGTCGCGGCTCCGTATCTTACCCGCCTCTTGGGGTGCCGAGTGCTCTCGGGTGTAGCTGCACGCTGTGCGCTTTCCTGTGTGTTCTCGTCTCTCTTTTAGGAATAGATGTATTTTCTGTGTTTTTGTAGATAAATACAGTGTTGGGAGGAGATTTCTGCCACCCTGCTCACACCGCCATCTTCCCGGAAGTCCTTTTGGTTAATATTTGCATGGCAGATTTCTTCCATCCTTCCACTTTCCCACCTTTTGTCTTTTTTGTTGAGGTGATATTCGCATAACATAAAACTAACTTTTTTAGAGTGAATGATTCAGTGACGTTTTCAGTGCAATGTTCTGTGAAACCTCCTTATATTTTAATATCACTTATAAGCATTCACTTTTTAAAATCCAGTAAGATGATCTTTGTCTTTTGGCTGACACCCTCAGTCCTTTTACATTTAATACAATTACTGATATATTTGATTTTAGATCTACTTTTTGTTGTATTTTGTATTTTTTATCTGTTCCTTTATTTTTATTTCTTGCTTTGTTTTGATTTGGTATTTTTATCATTCCATTTTCTCTGCTGATTTGGTAGTTAGTGATGCTTTCTGGTTTTCTTCTAATGTGCGTAGAAGCTTCTGTGTTTGTCAGCATCTCAAGTTAACACTTTGCCCTCTTCCTGAAGTTTGGTAGGTGTTATGTTTTGCTCTTGCTTATCGAGCTCAATTTCCCTGTGTGTTAGATTATTTTCATTGTGGTGTTTATTGACCTTGAAAGATCATTTCAGGAATAAGTTGAGCCCAAAGGTTATTACGTTGTCCTCCTATCTACCCCCAGAGAAGGTATGTGCCTACTTTTCCCAAGTGTCTAGAGGCACTGCTAGTGCAAGGTTATTTTTAATAAATTTATGTCACAAGGATTTCTGGACATCCTCAAGTGGTCTGCATTTAGTCTACTACAGAGGCTTCTTCTGGCTCAACTTTCAGATGCTTTTAATATTAAAAAATATTATATTTGATATTTTTAGTAGCTTTCAGTTCAAAGGTTAGAGCCTGATAGCCTGACCCCTGCTATGAGATCAGGAATGTGTCTGTCTCCCTCGTGTCACATTGTTTAACAAACTGAGCAAGGAACACAAAAGTTTTCTTGCTCAGATTTCTTGATGGATTAGTTAAAATCATTCTCCCTAACGCACAAGTCTCTTGATCTCTCAGGGAAGAGCAAATTGTCACCCCAAACGCCTCTGCCACCATCCAAAGGAGACCCACCTATTTCTCAATGTTATAACAAGAACTAGGGTCTCTGTGGTCTCCTTTCCCATTATTCTTACTGCCCTTATTCCTTCATCAAGTATCTCAAGTATCCCTTGCTTTATCCGTGTTAATTCCCACATATGTTACCTGGTCTCCCGCCTACAGGTTTAACCCTTCTACCTGGAGTTTCAGTTCATCTTTTCTACCTGAAGAAACTTATGCATCTCTCACCCTTATGTACACCCTGCTGAGCGACTGTTGACGACCTAGTTTCTGTGACACAAGAGCCAAGGTTCAGCTTTTTTACCACATTTGTACAATAGTCTGAATCAAGTAATTTTTAACCTTCACGTTCTGAGGTATGGATGCTACGGCTTCCCTCAGCTCCAAGCTCTCAGCAATCCAAGCCCCCCAGAAAGGAGGCTTGGTCTGCAGAATAATCTCCAAGACACTTAGCGCAGTGACGGTAGGGGCAGCTCAGCTGCTTCCATGCCTCGCGGAGAAGTTTCAAGCCTTCATGTTCCAGGACATTTACACTGAGGTCCAGATGGCCCAAACCCTCGTTACACACAACTTCATAGAGGTTTTCCCAGCGATGCTCTTGAGGTAGCAGTTACCTGACCTGTAGGGACAGACATTTTAAATGGAGATTCACTTTATAACCAAAAAATTGCTGAATACAAATATAAAGCTTAGTTTCAAAATATAGTTTTTAATAATGAGGATGATATCAGGAGATGAAATCGTGGGATCCACAAGAGCTCGAGTTGTATCACAGAGGGAGGAGGGCAATGAGCGCTCAGAGAGCGCCAACTCCACAGTACAGGTGTCGCTAAGATGCTATAGACAAGATCTTCAAGTGAGGCCGTGAACTTCTGGCTTATCTGAAAATACCTCCCTTTGTCTCATCTTACACAATCGAGGGGTTAGAAAACAAAACTGACCGTGTAATGCAGAAACAAGAATACAGCAGAAAGAATACTCTAGAAGAGCTTAGAAAATTTTGGTTCTGGTTTTACACCCACTTGTCCTCGGACAAGCCATCTACCTTCGGACACTGCTTCTCACAGATTGGTAGTATACTGGATTACCTTATGTGTGAAATACCCTTCAACTTTCTCAGTTCTGTTTCTCTTTAAAATCCTAGGAAGTTTGTGGCTTCCAAAGGGACGCATGTTCAGTCTGGGAAAGTCCATAAGGTACAGCAAAGTCTAAGGCAGAGGTTGCAAGCTGGTGACGAATGGACCACGTACTGCCTACAGACGTGTCAATATGCTGGCACTGGCGTATTTAAAAAAATTAGTGCCAACCTTTAAACATCAGCCGTGTCATATAAAAATCTGGATTTTTCAACCTCTGCGGAAGATTGGGATATCTGGCAACAGAGACCCACATGCCTGTGCTGTAATCTAATTGGCTATGATGGGAGAGGCAGCCGCCTCCTATGGGTGGAGCACAAGCCCTTCATTTTCACACAAGCCTCACCACAGGCTTCTTGGTCCCATTGATCTTGACGCTCTGGCATCTGTAGGCATTTGTGTTTTTAAGCATAATAAAACCCAAGCCATTGAGGCTCTCACAGTTTCATGTCCTGAATAGAGGACAAGCTTTTTTTCTCACTGTTACAAATTATTTTTAGAAATTAAGCTTTATATATCTGTATATATGTATATGTGCATATTTAGCATTTTTTCAGTGACAAGGTGAATCTCAAAAAAACTTTCATAACTTAGTGCCTATATTAAATTGCAATGCTAAAACCATGCTTTAATGAATAGTTAAACATTTCCTATGCCTTAAACATTTTTCTATTTTTAGATATTTCACAGGACCTTGCACACATTGACAACAAGAATTAATTCGCTACTTAGCAAAGAAGTTGTACTCTTTGCTAACTAGGAACCAAAGAAATACAAGCTGATACTATGTTATGCTTTGAGTAATATTACCTTTAGGGTTAAAGATTTAAATTTTAATTAAACAGGTTCATGCAAATGTTTAGTTTATTTTTGTAAGATCTCACTATTAGTTTAATCTTGTTTTAATGACTTGCAAACATTGGGTGGGGAAGCCATTTATGCTTGCTACCCTTTGCCTTGGCATCTTTCCTAATACAATTCAGCAGTTTTCTCTGTGGACCACTTGTCGCCTCCTTGGCGAAGTGCCTTTTATTGGCTTCACTTCTCCGTCTCTTGGTCATTCCCTGCTTCTATTTGCACGTAGGAGCGCCCTGCGCGTTCTGCTGCTGATGTCTGGCCTGGCCACGGACAGTGCATACACCTTTGCCCAGTGTGTGGTCTGGATTTTTCTTTCTATTTCCGAGGGGTCTTTGGCTGAACGGTTTTTACTTTTCATGAAATCAAATTCATCAAGGTTTACTTTATGATGGAAAGATTTGGGGTCTTGTTTTAAAAAATCATCCCTTGCTGCACATCACACAGATGTTTTATATTGTCTTTCAAAACATGATAGAGTTTTGCTTTTTGCACAGAAGTATTCATCCCTTGTAATTGCTTTTCTGTAGGAGGGGAAGAAGGGATCTATTTTTACTTTCCAATCTGAATGAAAATAGTACCAGCTCCAATTAAGGAATACTTTGCCTTCCCCACTGCCCAGGAATCTGTTACAAAGCTCTTCGTATCGATTGCCTTTGCTTCTGGGGTCTGTCCTTTGTTTCACTGATTCATTTGTCCATCTATGTGCTGATAAGCCTTAATTATTGCAGCTTTTAAATGAAATTTTTGTAGGGTAGGTCCAGGTCAGTCAGCATCCCTTCCACCAGCTCTGTTGTCTGGTAGAAGTACCCAGGGTTACACTAACTCCCTCTGTCTCACATAAACACTTTAGAATTATATTTTGACCTCAAAATTTCTATTGGGATTTTATTAGCGATTTACAGAATACAGCAATCTATCTGGGGAGTAAGACATCCTTATAATGATGAAACAATAATGATCATGCCTATGCAACAGTATAGTAAAATTCTTCATTTCTTTACATTTTTATATGGCTGTCAATAAAAATTTGTGTTTTATTCAATAAGGCTTACAATATTTTATTAGATTTATTTATTTTTAGTTACTCTATATTTTTGTCACTATGTGACACCCTTTTAAACTTCAAATTATAACTAATTTTATTTATAGACATACAAATGGATTTCTATATAATTTTATATTCATCACACCTGCTTTTCTTACATTCTATACATTTAAGGTGTACAATGTGCTGATTTGATGCAAAATAACACCTCCATCATGTCATATAATTACCATTTCTTTTTTGTGGTGAGAACATTAAAGATCTCTTCTGTTAGAAACTTCTGAGTATAAATACAGTATTAATCCCAACAGTTTTCTATAGATTTGCAGGGAGGGTGTTTGCACAGATGTCTGAAATTACCTCAGATAATTTATAATTTTCCTTTTTCTTTCAAATCCGTTTTCTTGTCCTACTGAATCGGTGTACTTTCACCACTGCATGGAAGGAATATTGGTGACGAAGGGCATGTTTGTTTTGCATCTTAAAAGGCAGTCTTTCGTCTTTCCATCAATTATGAAGTTTCAGTTGCACTTTTGGGGTGCTTTGTTGGGTTAAGAAAATTCCTTTCCTTCCCAATTTACAAAGACAACATCCAAGAGCATGAATAGACACTGAATTTTCTAGATTTACCCTTTTGGCTGCTATAAGGTATAGACGACTGTATTTCTACTTCTTTGACCTGCTACATCTGAGCTCTGTTTAGGAGTCCTACCCAGCACGTGCGCCCTGCCACTGAGGGCAGGGCACCTGCCAGCGGGGGAAGGGCAGTCTCAGGCAGAGGTCCCAGGTGGTTTCGACTGTGCAGCAAGTCTGGCTTAGGGTCTAGGAAGTGCCTCAGCGAATCTCACCACCTGGCAGACGTGCTTAGGATTGCATCATTCCACAGGTAGAGTGTTTGAAAGGCTCCTTGCCACATCCTCGCATAGATTGACTGGAGTATTGCTTGTGGTACAGCTGGTTGTCTGAAGTTGTGATTATCAGCCAAGAAGCTCTTTTTCTCTGGCACTGCCCACGTCAGCTGTTCAGGGGATTCTTGGCCAGATGCCCCAGGAGCGCTAGCATCACAAGGCCCAGGCGGGGCGGGGTTGCCCTCCTCTGTGGGCCTGGTCATAAGACCCTACCTTGGCCTATAAAAAGGGCAGAATTCCCCGGCCCATCTCGGCCCACCCTCCCTGCCTCCTGGCTTGCTCTAGGAAGTGGCCCAGGACATGGGGTATCTGGATTGGTGAGTTATCTTGCCCATTTGCTTCTCCTGGTCCTTTTATTTATATTTTCTTAAGATTTGCTTGCTGTTCTTCTTAACCAGAAACTCATCCTTGTGACCTGACCATGGACACCATGCTTCTGTCTGGTGTGTAAAATGTTAGGATATTTTCAAGAGTCAGAATAGAGCTTCTTTATGTCCAGGGAAGCTCGGCTAAGTCTGAGGCACTGGCCCTCGATTTTGGTCACTTATTGAAGTCAGTAGGGAAAATTGTAAGAAAACATGGATTTCTGGGTCTGACTTCAGTTTCTACTTTAACAGGTGTGGGTATTTCTGGGCATTAGGATTGTAAAAAAAAAAAATCTGGAAATGTCAAAGTTAAAACCATGAGGTTAGTAAAATGTTTAGAAGGAGTTTATTATGTACATAAGAACAGTTCATGAACCCGGAGCTTTCACATCCAAAACTGATCTGAAGCTTGGGGTGTGACCTCACAGGATGGCTTATAGGACGATGGGCCTCACAGTGGGGGGGGGGGGGCGGTCCTCCAGACGGCAGGGGACGGGTGCTGCATGATTGTCCGACACCCTTTTTAGGAAGATGGCTTATGTTTCTCTTATGGTTATCAGAGGCGTTTACAAGAAATTACAAGTTCTACCTATGTTGATGAAATCAGCTAAGTCTAGTTTTGCATACATGGCTTAAATGGTTCCATCTGCTCAGGGAATTTTCAAGTCTGGACTCCCTTTTGCATTTAATTTTAACAGGATTTTTAAGAGGTCCCCAAGAGATTTCTCTGCACAGGGGTGCTTGAGGTCTGGTCAGAGGTGCTCGGGTGTCCAGCTGGCTGGTTACCAGCTGCTCTGCCCTGTGACCCATTTAGTTGGGAGGCCTTTTTTGCTTCAGCTTTCGGGTGCAGGCAGTGGACCCATCTCAGCTCTTAAAATGAGTCAGCTCTTCGCCCCAGTCCCAAGGAGGAAGCTCAGACAGCTAAGGGTATTGGAGAGCTCAGGGGAGGGGCGGGTTTTCTGAGGCTTAAATTTATTGCTGTCTAATAAACTTAGGTTCACTGACAAACACCTGCAGCCAAGACTTAAAAGAAGAAAACAGTTACCTGTGCTGTTCAAACACAGCCGGCATTGAATGGACATACTTCCCTCTGGTGATACGTCCCCTTAAGGAAATGTTGTCATGCTCGCTCTTGTGAATGTTCTTTGAAAGCATGAATTTCAGTGGGTTTGTAATACACATCGAGACACTAGAAATAGTTAATCATGCTCTGATGTCAGGCTTCAGTTTCTGATTTTATACTATTGTTCAGGACAATTTAGAGAGTCATGCATTACATAAGCTTTACACCTGGTGGTTCTGCTTCTTAGGCATCTGAGACGAAATTCTGGGTCAAACTGTTTAAGTTTATTAAAAACTTTTAATACAGATTTTCCCAAAGGGATACCACTGCTTTATACTGACATTTGACCACATTGCAATGCTTTTTAGTGCATTCCTTGAATTTTCCTTTCTCTGAACTATAAGATGTGCTGCTCTGACTGCATGTTTTGGCCACTTGTCACTTCTTGTCCCCGTTTCCAGCTTCTATATCTAACTGGCGGTTGGTGTTTTCTCAGTGGTTAGTAGTAGAGTTCCTGAATCAAGGCAGATTTAATTTTTTCCTTGGTTCTCTTGAATTCTTAGCTTATTGCTTCCACGTGTACATTTTTTCTTCAAAACAAAAACGTGATATATGCCTATGTTTCTATTAAGTTCCAATCATATTTCCTTAAAAAAAATACAGCCAGCTCATTTGTTTACCTGGAGTTTGCATGTGGAGTGATGTAAAATTTACGTTTTCCTTGTGCCTCAGCAGTTAGCCAATTTTCTCAGCATCATTTGATGCAGGTGCCTTCATTTCAGTGCAAATTCACGCTGCTTGAGGACACACAGACACCACACACACGTGTGAGTTGCCTTCCTTCATGGGCTCTAAGGCATGAGTTAGCAAGGAAACACTGTCCAACAGAAATTTATGTCTGCCTTCCCCAAAAGGTTTTATAAAACCCTCATCCTCAAACCCTAAATGCAGTGTACTGCTCAGGGTAATATTTACAACGACAACATTGCCTTTCAATATGACTGATATTCCACATTTTATCTCAACTCAGAAGTGTGCCAAAGGCCAGTCCTCATTGCCCTGGAAAGAGTCCAGACTCATTGTTAATAGATCATCAAAAAGCAGCTCACATGGGACACTGGCCTGTTCTACTTGTCAACTTTGAATGAATTGAGGGTGTTGTGTAGTTTGAGTCTCTGATTCCATCTTTATTTTCCAGATCCCGTGTTCCTCGGTCCTGAGATCCTTTGTAAGTCTGTGTTTGAGATGCAAGATGGCAGAGTCAGGCGAGAGCTGGTTAACCTCCTGACGACTTGTTACGAGGCGCAGCATGTCGGGAACATGATGTTCAGAATCTTCCAAGAGATCCACCATCGAGATCTCTGTGAGAAGATCCACGCTGGGCAAAACCGTGAGTGGTGGGTAGGGATGGGGCGGTTCCCAGGCAGGCTGACTGTCCTGGTGAGCTGCATCTCCATCCCCAAAGAGCCGGCCTTCAACTCTGGGAGCTGCAAATGGACAGTGATAGGTCAGGCGTGGGTCTTGTCCTGTTGTGTGTGCCTTTTAGAGTCTACCCCCATTTTCTTTCACCCTACTGACTTATGAACGTGGCCAGCTGAAGGATTAGACCCATCCAGAGGAAGTGCTTATGCTAGAGTAGAATCCAAGCATGAAGCTTCATCATAGAACTGTAAGATCTGGCTAAAGAAATCTGTGGACCCATGTGCAAAGGTTTAGAGAATTAACTTAGGAGGTAGTCCGCTAAGTGGCGTATCCTGTCCGTTGGCTCATTCAGCCATAACTAAACATCTCAGAAACAGCTGTAATTCTTCCAATGCAGAGAAATGGAGTATCTGAGAGGTAAGAGAAATTACAGATATCATGACTCCAGTCTAAAGTCCCTTCAATAGCAGAGCTAAGACTCTACCCAAACATCATTGACTCTAAATGCCAGGATCTTGATATCTTTTCCGTCGCGCCTATGTTCTCCTTCTGTCTGGAAGGACTCAAAGACTTACAAGGGGTCAGTGAGCCAGGTAATGCAAATGTCCAGTTGTCAGTTCTAGACAAAACAGAGGGCCAGGTTCATTACTATCCCTCAGCTCTTGTTACCTTCCAGAGAATTTTAGCTCGTCTTATGGGAGAAAGATTCCAGACCGTGTCCAGTGTAGCCCAGTATAGATCACTGGGGACTCTCTACTAAGCCACTGCTGATTTTTGATGTTGGTGATATGGCCCCAGAATTACCAGATCTTCAGATACGAGAAGAGATGTCAGATCTGGAATGTTTGGTGTATCTTTTATCACTTCATTGTTGACAACTACTTTTTGTTGTTGTTGTTGTTGTTGACAACTACTTTAAATAAAAAAGAAAACAGCTTGTAATTCAAGCAAAACCATCATATGGGCCAGGACCCAATTTTCCCTAACCCTAACACTAACCCTGCTGGCTTTAAACCTCTGGCACAAAACAAGAGGATACTGCTGGTCTATGAAGCAGAACCCGGTAAGCAATGAGACTTGGCCAGAACGTCTCACTCATCCACCTTATTTAGAAGCTGAAAATTGCTTTGACGTCTGTTTTCACATCTGCTCCCTGAAGGCATATTTATAGTCAGAACAAAACAACTCTAATATATGTCAAATAATATAAAGAAATACTCCATTTTAAACTTTTTTGAGGGAAACCATACTGTTTCCCTTAGTGGCTGCACCTGTGCACATTCCTACCAACACGGTAGAAGGGCTCCAATTTCTCTACATCCTTGCCAACTTGCTACCTTTTGTTCTCTTCATGACAGCCAACCTGACAGGTATGAGATGATATTTCATGGTGGTTTTCATTTGCATTTCCCTAATGATTAGTGATGTGGAACATGTTTTTATTAGACCTGTTGGCCATTTGTACATCATCTTTGGAAAATGTCTATTCAAGTCCCTCGTCCACTTTGAATTGGATCTTTTTTTTTCACTATTGCATTGTATGAGTTCTTTATAAAGTTTGGATTAACCCCTTATGAGATGTATAGTTTGCAAATATTTTCTTCCATTCTGAGAGTTCCCTTTCTGTTTTGTTGTTTCACTTGCTGTGCAGAAGCTTTTTGGTTTGATGTGGTCCCACTTGTCTACTTTTGCTTCTGGTGTTATATCCAAGAAATCATTGCCAAAACCTACATCAAGAAGTATCTCCCCTGTGTTTTCTTTCAGGAGTCTTGCAGTTTCAGGTCTTACATTTAAATTTCTAAACCATTTTGAGTTCTGTTTTTTTGGTATGGTGTGAGATAAATAGACTGCTACCATTAAAAAAAAAAAAAGAGAAAACAAAACATGGAGCATTGGATTGGGGACGGAATTGGGATGGGGCCCTGTGGGCCTTAAAGCTTTCTGCAATGACTTAAATGCATGTTAGGAATGTTACTAAAAGGTGGAGGAAAGAATCACTTGCTATAGAGTGGTGGCAAGTTTAGCAAGATTATGACCTTGAGGAGTAATGTAGAAAATGTACATTATGAACTTGAAGACAAGGATATTTCTGGGAGAATAAAGGTGTGACCCAGTTTCTTCTGCTTACAATCAAAGGAGAGACTAGAAATAGGAACTAAAGAATAGACTTAAGTTTTTGAGCCCATCGAAGAGGAAATATGAAGGTCTCAGGATAGGCTTTTCTGACCATGGAAGATCTCATGAAAGGCCTTCAGGGAAAGATCAAATCCAGGCTGTGACTGTAAAATTTGTCAGTAATACTTTGGAGAATGCAAATTGGTAACTTTTTAAAAAATTTCTGCAAATTCTTTGCTCCTTCTGTTGAGAGGTGGAGTCTATGTTGTGGTGGGCATTGAATATCCTGGATGGTATAAAGTATGGCGGAAGTGATCCTGTTGACCTCTGTGGTGGTTGGGTTTCAGCCTTGGCTTGTGGAAATGTGTTCTTGGTACCCTCAGCCATCACATGAGGAAGCTCAACCATCCCAAGGTGCCATGGCAACCAGGAGCCAAGCCGCAGGCAATAGTGATTTGAATGATCTTTTTCACTTCATGACTTCTAAGTCATTAGTCAGTCCTCAAATATTGCTTCTATACTTCTCCACTTTCTCCTTCCCAAGAACTGTAATCACAAGTATTTTATACTCATACTCTTTGATATTATGCCACCATTCCCTGATGGTCTGTTGAGTCTATGATGTTTTCTCTTTGTGGATATTTCTATTAGTCCATGTTGGTGTTCTGTAGTTTCTGCTGCTGTACGCCATCAGCTGTGAAGCCATTCTGATCAAGCCTTCACTCTGAATATTCTATATTTCAGTTGCAGTTTGGTTCCTTCTGTAGTTTTCCCTCTCTCTACAAATATTCTCTCTGTTCACTCATTTTTATTTTCTTTCTTTATTTTTTCCTTTTTATTTATTTATTTATTTTATTTTGGTATCATTAATGTACAATCACTTGAACAACGTTATGGTTACTAGACCCCCCATTATCAAGTCCCCCCGACATACCTCATTACAGTCACTACAGTCACTGTCCATCAGTGTAATGAGATGCTATAGAATCACTACTTGTCTTCTCTGTGTTATACACCCCCCCTGTGCCCCCCCCCACCAGACATTATGTGTGCTAATTGTAATGCTCCTTTTTCCCCCTTATCCCTCCCTTCCCACCCACCCTCCCTGGTCCCTTTCCCTTTGGTGACTGTTAGTCCGTTCTTAGGTTCTGTGAGTCTGCTGCTGTTTTGTTCCTTCAGTTTTTTTTCTTTGTTCTTATGCTCCACATATGAGTGAAATCATTTGATACTTGTCTTTCTCCGCCTGGCTTATTTCACTGAGCATAATACCCTCTAGCTCCATCCATGTTGTTGCAAATGGTAGGATTTGTTTTCTTCTTATGGCTGAATAATATTCCATGTGTATATGTACCACATCTTCTTTATCCATTCATCTACTGGTGGACACTTACGTTGCTTCCATTTCTTGGCTATTGTTAATAGCGCTGTGATAAACATAGGGGTGCATATGTCTTTTTCAAACTGCACTGCTGCATTCTTAGGGTAAATTCCTAGGAGTGGAATTCCTGGTTCAAATGGTATTTCTATTTTTAGTTTTTTGAGGAACCTCCATACTGCTTTCCACAATGGTTGAATAATTTACATTCCCACCAGCAGTGTAGGAGGGTTCCCTTTTTTCCACATCCTCGCCAACATTTGTTGTTGTTTGTGTTTTGGATGTTGGCGGGAGCAGTTGGCTTTTATTTACTTCATCAAAGTCCTTTGCAACCTCTGCATGGCAGTCTTTCTTGGCTGCCCTGGTCCCTGGGGTAAAAATTTCAGGCATCTTCTCACCGAGGAAGGGTCTCATCTCTCTCTGGAAGTGTATTATTTAGACTCATTTTTATGTCTGTAAGCTCTATAATAGATTTAATGGTCTTTAAAAGAAACCTTATGTTCCTTTATTACAATGGAAGCACTACCTTATATATTCTCAAGAGAACTGAAACTCCCTCTACAATAAAAAAAAGTAAATTTTAGTCATATATCACTTCATTTATCTTTCATAACTCATTAAATAATCAGGATTTAAGTAATGATATGCATAAATAAAATCAGGAAAGAGTAATGTGTAATGGTTAATAGTCAAAGAGGTAATCGTCAGCTGCTTTGAGCCAACTGTATACCAGGTAATTGTCCCTAAACTCAGGAATCTTTACCTCAGAGGTGAAATTGGATGTAAACTAAAGTATTACATTATAAAGCTACAACAGTGAAGGGTGGAGATGACAGGAATGGTCAGAAAACTAAACAATAAGTAATTCAATACTTGAAGTAATCCAATCATTCTTCAATGATTGAAGAATATAATTCTGACTTTTTTTAGAACTCACTAGATTTCAACACATGACCTGAACTGAAGCAACTTATAGTCTTTATTATTCAAAATTTTCCTGTAGAAATATTCCTGTGGTTTGTTACGAGACTAGCTCCTCTGTTAGTATTACATAATGTTCTATTATATAATTGTTCTTAAAATCTCAAATTGTCCTAGGACACATCTGGCCCCAGAGGAATCCAGTAAGTGATTGCTAATATGAACTAATTTTAGGTTAAAAAAAGAGGTGCCATGAAAAAGGGACAGAAATCATTGGCTCAGTAATGAGGCTCCAAAGAGGTATGATGTCATCTTACATCTACATTTTTTTGGTTTGTCACCTTTTGGGTTTTTTTCATAGATTAAGGATAATTGAGGTACCATGCAGGTCATGCACTGGAAGCACACAGTCAGCCGCTGTTTAGTGAGCTCAGCCACACAGCCATCGCCACCGCTGCTCTGGACCATCTTCATCACCCCAGAAGGTGCTCAACACGGAGTTGCTCACAGTTCACACATATATGTTAAATGATCCAGATTTATTTCTACTTTTATAATTTATTTTCATGTGGGAGAGAAATTTCTAAGCCTAAGCACATTCAAAGAATTATTCATAGTAGTATAAAGAAAATGTCTGTAACAGATCAAGTTTACAGTCTTGACCAAATCCGACATCTGACAGAGAGTAGTATCCCAGTGGGTTGATGGCGGTGGTTTCTGAAAGCCCTTACAAAGATAACAGAAAATTCCTTTAGCTTATTTTTGGCATTTATATATAATTAGTGCAAATTAGTATGCAAGTGAGAACGCAATCCAAAGAAAGCCAAATTAATACGCTAACAGGATACCACTTTGAGAAATCTAATTAGTAAACAAGAATATTCATAATCACTGTCTAGAATCCAGTAGAAGTGGATGAAAACAGACATTTGATTTCTTATACAAATTCAATATACCACAAAATTTACATGATCAGACCTGTATTAACAATTATTTGAGGTGTAATAAAAATGCTACATTAAAGGGTACCTTGCCATTTAGGGATAAATTCAGAAATATTGAAAAACGAAAAAAAATGTGACATTTTCTTTACACTAATGTGAATTATTTCAATCTGGGCTTTGCTTCAAAATACAGGTGGTAAAGCAAATATAACTGTCCATGAGTTGATAATTGTCAGGGCTTGGTGATGGGTACATGTTGCTCATTAAAGGATTGCCTAATTTTTTATGTCTGAAGTGTTCTGAATGATTTAATAGTTTTACTCAGATATTCCATCATTAGGAAGATGTCCTAATGAAATACACAAATGGAAGAACTTGGTAAGAAATACATATTGCAACATTAGTGAATATTATATGTCGTTGACATAAATGTTAGCAATAGGGTAAAATCTATTAAGTCTGGTAGAACCACACAGTTCAGTGCTCAGAACAACTGAAGTGTGAATAGTTTCATAAGGTTTTATAAATCCATATTACTGTATTAAAATAATTAAAAGATATACAAATCCTGATCTTCTGGTTTGATCAAAACTATGCATGGAAAAGTCAAAAGAAATACATAAAAACAGTGACAGTAGTAAATTCAGTAACTTGAATTTAAGTCAAATGTTGGACAGGCAGGGCCTTTGGGGCCAGGCAGGTATAACGGATGGATGAATAACAGAGTGGAGTGGGAACGTGTAGCAGACAGAATAGGGTTGCCATATTTAAAGGGAAGAGGTGTGCCGACATTGTGGCCCAGGGTTTGGAAAGGTGTTTTCTGTAGAAGATTCGAGAGTGAATGAGGCTTCTGAGGCTGTCCAGTCTTAGTCTCTGAAGTAACTAGTCAACTCTGTTGTAGCAAGAAAACAGACATAGCCACACCTACTCGTTGACATATTAAACATGTGCTCATGACACTGAGTATTAAAATTCAAGTTCCATAGAACCTTCACATACTAGGAAACATTATTTTTCTTTAGATTTTTTTTCAACCCTTTGTAAGCGTGAAAACCACTCTTAGTGTGCAGCTGTGCAAAAATGGGCAGAGAGGTGGACGCTGTTCTCCGGCTGTCCTTGGCCTGCGCCTGCTCGGGCTTGTCTTTCTTCTGTGTGGGAGCATGGACCCAGTTTTTGAAAAAAATCGGAGCTAGGAATCCAGATTGGAAAGGAGTACAGTTTTGAATATTGCTAACAAATGAAAGCTTAACAATATTGCGGGTACCACAAAATGAGTCTGTGCGTCCAGAACAGAGGCGTCGGCAATGCCTTCTGTCTTCACCATTCCTCTCTTCAAAGTCTCCAGCAATTCTTATGCTGTGATCAGCGAAGTAACTCTGTTAGACTGATAGCACTTTAAAACCAAAAAGAATTTTAGGATTAAACTTAGTCAAGCACACCATATCAAACAATGAGGAAACCGAGTTGTAGAAGTAATTTCTATTCATGTGATGTAGCCAGTGATTGATTTGCATAGGTTGAACCATCCTTGCTGTAAGGTTATCTAGTTAATGAAAGTGGGAGTCTGATTTTTCTCATGCCCTGTTCTGTGTGGTTTATTCCATATTCCGCCTTGTGCATTATTTCAGGTACTGTCGATTTCCTATTCCCAATAAGAAAGTTGTAGCTAGAGATTTGGGGCGGTGGCAGCAGAAGACGTTGAAATGTGTGTAGATTTTGGATGGGTGGCCACATATGATCCACTTTGAGAAACTGAGCTGTCATCTTGTCTGAAAAAAATGAAGTAACTTTTACATTCTTTGAAGTGTTTCTTTGAAAATGTCCTTCCTCAAATGTCTGTTGTTTTTTTTTTGTTGTTGTTGTTTTTGGCTTAGAAAGGAGAAATCTAGGTCATAAAGATATCTCCTGTTCATAAGATAGCAACCCTATGGACTGTGAGCTCCTGGACTGAGGCACTTAATGGACTCGATCAGAGCAATCGTCTTATAAATTCCTGTTTGTTTGTTTTTACTTCATTTTGGTGGGGATAGACAGGCTAAGGAAAACATAGAAGATTCTGAGGAAAACTTTTCTTTCTATAATTTTGCTTCCTCTGGCATGGCAGTCTATAAGAACTTGCCTTTGGGAAAATAACTCTTGGTTTTTTAACTCTAGCCTTTCCTTTGTGCTCAGTGGTTTGAAGTAAATAGACTTAATGCTGTAAACCAGGGGTCAGCAAATGTTTTCTGTTGGAGAGTAAATATTTGGAGCTGCGTGGGCCAGATGTTCTCTGTTGTGACCACTCGGCTCAGCCATGGTACCTCAAGAGCAACTGTAGATGAAATATGAATTAATGAGTATGGCTGTGTTTCAATAAAACTTTATTTCCAAGTTTAGGAAGTTGGCGCATGGACCGCAGGTTGCTGCCTTCTTCTGTGGACTCCACACACTCTTCTGTCATTGCTGAAACATCCCCTTGAGTATAACTTTCCATTTCTTCTGTTGCCTACCCCTACCTGTGTTGGGGCCTCTTCTCTGAGGTCTTGCAGGGCATATAAAGCTGTGTTGTTTATCACACGTCCATCTGAGTTTGAAAGCACAGATGCATATTATCTTCTAAAATTATCACACTGGTTGGAACATTGTTAATGCTCCGTAACTACTGAATGAATAAAATCAGGATTTTCCAGTATCTGCTCAATATCTAAGTATTCAACAAATAATTACTGAATGTGTACTGTCAGTCAGGCTTCTACGTGGTTGAGTACACCAGTAAACAAAACAAATATTCATGTCCTAATGGTTTTTGCATTGACTATGGGAGAAATAGGAAATTAAGACATAAGAAAACCGTGTATCATGCCAGACCAGGGGCCAGCAAACTGTGGCCCAGGGGCCGAAGCTGGCCATCTTCCTGTTGTGTAAGTAAAGTTTTATTGGAACACAAACATTGATCCACATATCTATGAATGCTTTTGTGTTACCATAGCAAAGTTGAGTTATGGTGACAGAGACTGCATGGCCCGTAAAGCCCAAAATATGTAGTATCTGGCTCTTTATAGGAAGTGGTTGTCAACTCCCGCATCAGACAGTAATAATTGCTATGGACTTTTTTGGTTTGTTTTTTGAAGTTGATCAGGCCATGTGATCAGAAGAGCTGACGGTAGGGTGTGGCCATCTTAAGGAAAATCAGTAAGTATAACCCTCATTGACAAGGAGAAATTTGAACGTACTTGGAGGAGGTAAGGGACTGCATTATGCGGATGAATAGAGGCCCTTTCAAGGAGAATGCACAGCCAGTGTGGAGGCGTGAACATGGGGATAGCCTGCTTGGCTCAGGACACGGTTGGGAGGCCAGTGTGGTGAGGTGGTAAGCAGCTGTGGTAGGTGAAAGTGTGGGTGAGGTGGAAGATCCCATGGGGGCATCTGCGCATTGCGGGGACTTCCTCAAGTGGGAGGAGGTGGTGCAGTCGCCTTTGTTATAAAGGCAGTACGTTCAGTTTCCTCAGTGACACTGGGTTTTTACATGAGTACTGGGAGGAAGAAAAATGAACGTCAGAAGAGGTTGTCTAAAATAACTCAGCTGAGCCCAAGTTCATTATCACATGAACATGGATTAGAAATGGTATCTGCACCCAGTTATCTGCATCTTCGGGCAAAACTGCTAAAGCATTCTGGACTTGGTTTCCCTGTTTATAAACCCAGATGACAGGCGTCCTGTGACTGCTGTGAGCTGATATGCACGAAAAGCTTTGACTACAGCCTGGTTTGTCATAAATGGTCTACATATGTCAGTGTTACTCTTGTTCTCATAGTCATGTCTTCGTTGACGCCACGAGATGAGTCCAGGAACACTCACCACTTCGAGACAGTTGGTCGTGGTCCCGGCTCATGTGTATCTTTTGCAGGCTGAATGGTTGTTTTGTCAAAATGACATCTGTCCTGATATTGCCTCAGCTTTGACCAAAAATCCGAACCTGAGGAGCCTGGAGCTTGGAAGCAATAATTTAGGGGCTGCAGGGGTAGAGCTGTTGTGTAATGCCTTGAAACATCTGAAATGCAAGTTAGAGAACATTGGGTGGGTACCTGGTGGGAAAGCTCCATCTCTGGAGTTTGGAGAAGCTGAAGAAGGGGGTAAATACCAAAGGAGGTGGGTTGGGGAATGGGAAAGCTCAGACAGCACGGTCTGGGGTTGGAAACGCTGCTCTGCCAGCTGGTAGATTCACGTTTCCTGAACTTTGGAGGAGGGTGTTTGGTAAACATCTAGTCTATACCTGTGTCCTCCGCCTGCCACTTCTTCCCAAGGACTGGGTCCCGTCTCCCTTGTGCACGTCCTGGTTATAGGCTAGAGGAGTGTATGTTACCGGGGCCTGCCGTGAGTCTCTTGCTTCAGTTCTCATCAGCAGCAAAACTCCGAAAAAACACAATTTGCTCGGAGATGAGCTGGGTGATGAAGAAACTGTACTTTTCTTGAGGGCTTAGGACACCCAGATTGTATGCTTTGGACAGCTGGGTAAGCTGGATGCTCTTTTCCTGAAGCGATGGGGAAAATTCTGTGTGGAGATGGTCTAGGGGACATGACATAATGGTGAATCTTGTTGTCAGCTTCAGGTACTTAACAAATAGTTAGAACAGTCTTTGTTAGGAGATTAAAGCTATACATAGAATGCTTAGAACATAGGACCTAGCCATGCTAAGTAAAAAGGAACAATTCTATTACTGTTATACTTGACATAGGATTAAAATTATTCTATATTTAAGTATTTTATGTCTTCCTACCTTCTCCTTTTTGGATGCACCTGTTATTTCTAGAGAAGGGAAAAAGGTCATTTCTCAGCCTGCCATTGTGTAGCTCCAAATTCTGGGTCTTAAATTCCTGCCTACAAAGCAAAGATTCTCTTCCTTTCTGTATTAGGTAACTATTGCTGCATAACAAATTACCACAAACCCAGGCTTACACAGCACGTGTTTATGATCTCCATCTGTGTGGATCAGGAACCCAGTCACAGATCAGCCAGCCCTCCTGTTTGAGGCCTTTCACAAGACTGCAAGATGTCACCCGTGGCTGAGGTCCCATCTTAAGGCTGGACTAGGAAAGAATCTGCCTTGAAGCCCATGTGTTGCTGACTGAGGTTATTCCTGTAGGGGCATGGGACTGAGGGTCTCAGTGCCTCGACGACTGTTGATTGGAAGTAACCCTCGGTTCCTTGCCATGTGGGCCTAAGATGGAAGCTCCCTTCATCAAGTTCCGCAAGGCAGTGGTTTGTTATGTAAGCTCACCAAGGGCGGGTCATCTCATCCTGCCTATTGGCTAGGAGCTAAGCACGCACAGGTCCTGCCTGTGCTCAAGAGGGCAACCGCTCCAGGTGAGGATCGTTGCCAATCATCTCAGAGGCTGCCAACCACAATCTCCATTCACACTGTCCATGGATCTACGAACTGACAATATTTAGCATTCCATTTCTACCTGCCTTTTCTTTTTTCAGGTTTTCATTGGGTCAATATTTTCCCCCAGATTTATTGAGATGTGATTGACATATAACATGGTGTAAGTTTAGGTGTCCAGTGCAATGACCTCATATGTTGTGAAATGATAACCACAGTAAGTTAATTAACATATCCATCACCTTACGTTGTTACAATTTTTCCGTGTGTGGTGAGAGCTTTTAAGATCTATCTTAGCAAATTTCAAGCATGCAGCACAGTATTGTGAACTATAGTCATCATGTTGTATATTACACACCCCAGAACTTACTCACCTTATGAATGGAAGTCTGTACTCTTCACCCATCTTCAACCATTCTCCCCAGCCTCAGCCCCTGGCAACCACCAAGCTGCTCTGTTTCTGAGTTCAGTTTTTCTAAATTTCACATATAAGTGAGATCATACAGCACTTGTCTTTGTCTGACTTCTCACTTAGCATGATGCCCTCCAGGTCCATCCATGTTGTCTCAAATGGCAGAATTTCTTTCTTTATATGGATAAATAATGGTCAGCGTGTGTGTGTGACATCATTATCCATTCATCTGTTGATGGACACTTGGGTGTTTCCGTGTCTTGGGTGTTGTAAGTAATGCTGCAGTGAACATGGGGGTGAAGATGTCTCTTTGACATACTGATTCATTTCCTTCGAGTATATACCCAGAAGCAGCTTGCTGGATCATATGGTAGTTGTATTTTTAACTTTTTTAGGACTTCCATATTGTTTTCCATATCACTGTACCAATTTACATTCCCACCAACAGTGTAGAAGGGTTACCTTTTCTCCACATCCTCACCAACACTTGATATCTCTTGTCTTTTTGACAAGAGATCCTTTTTTCTCTCTGTGCCTCAGCTTCTTTGTATTCTTGTTCTCTAATTTTTATTTCATTTACTGTCTCCTCTACTTCATCTAATCTACGTTTAAATCCCTCCATTCTATGTTTCATTTCAGATACTGTGTTCTTGAACCTCTGTATCTCATTCCTGAGAGGTGTGAGGTGCTCTCTCATTGTGGTTTTGATTTGCATTTCCCTAATGATTAGTCATATTGAGCACCTTTTCATGTACTTGTTGGACATTCAGATATCTTCTTTGGAAAAATGTCTACTTTTAAGTCAGATTATTTTTGCTCTTGGGTTGTATGAATTCTTTATATATTTGGATATTAACCCCTTATCAGATAGTTCACAAATATTTTCTCCCATTCCATAGGTTCCCTTTTCATTTTGTTGGTTGTTACTTTTGCTGTACAGGAAATTTTTTATTTGATGAATTCTCACTTTTTTTTTCTTTTTAGCCTGTACTTTTAGTGTTCTATCCATAAAATCTTTACCAAGACCCATATTAAGTCCTTTCCTGTTTTTTTTAATTTCTAGGAGTTTTTTGAGACTATTTTGAACAACTACTTTGTTTTCTTAAAGGAAAACAATATTCAGGTTTCTGAACACTCAACTAAACACAAAGTACAAATATTCTGGATTTTTACTACTTATCAGGTGCAGACAGGTTGATTCATTTCTCAGTTGCCCCCAGTTTTATCAAATGGAAAATGGGGATGTTTATCTTAGAACTCTTGCAGTTTAAATTAGATCACAAACTCTGTACTTGGGACTCCATATGAGTTGTTTTCCCTTATCTTCTCCCAATACTCTTTTATAAATATGGATATTGAGCAAAACTGAGATGCATAGAAGGGCCCACTCAAACACTGCAAGCTTTCTTATACCCATTCTGCTCTTTATATTTTCCCAAGGCTTTTCTCATCTCCTTATATACCATATAATATGTTTATTCTGCCTATTCTATCTCCTTCCACTAGAATATAAATGCCATGATGGCAGGGACTATTCCCCACTTCAGTATCGTATCCTAGAACCCAGGCATTCAATAAAAGTAAATGGAAGAAATGAATATATTTCAGGTTATAAAGACATTTTCACCTACACACTAACTGGGACATTCACATCTATTGGGGGGCGCAAATGAAATATGATTATGAATCCCCCTCCTTGATTTGAAGAAACTGAATCAAAAGTATGAGCATGGGCCCTAGAGTAAGTGCCCCTCTGTTCTCTAACCATATACACATATTTTAGTTAAAAAGTTTGACCCTAAGTACTGTAGTCTACAAAGTCATTGATGGTTTCATCCATTGTGAGGGTATGTTGATACATCCATGTAAAGCATTGAGTGTACAGTGTCAAGGGTTATATTAACTTCAAACTACTCTTCCTCTGGGGTTCTTGCCTCCTGCTCCAAAGCATCATGGGGAGTTTTCTATCTACCATGATGATGCTTTTTAGTCCAGAAAAGATTTCCCTCCTCCTCAGAGGCAGCATGTCAGACTCCTAAGAATTCCCAAGGAACAATGTATGGGGAATGAGTCACTGACAACAAAGTTGAAATATAGCATGTAAAATTATGAGAACTTTCCCTGTGTATTTTCTCAGACTTCAAATAAATTATATGGATGCAAAAACCATGACTTTCTGATGACTGCAAAAGAGGAAAATACCAGACTGGTCTTCACTGATCAATCTTGGGCTAACAAAGAAGGCATAAAAGACAGTGATAATCGGTGATACAGGTTCACGTTCAGTCAGTTTCAATGATACCCAACTTTACTTGGCATTTGATCTGTTTCTACGTGCCCAGAAAGTTTAGGCTCAAGACGTCAACTACAGTTTGTAAGAAGCCCCTTCAGTCATATTCATAAAACGTGTCTGACCCAGATGCAGGTAAACTAGAATTTTGGCTTGTCATTCCTATTGTTCTGTTACTTGATCAAGTCAACCACTTCTTACACTGTTCCCAAGAGTAATGAAAACATTATATGAAGTAATAAAAGGTCAAATGCATGGGGAAAAAGTATGAAGTAAGATTCCTTTATCGGTGGGCAATATGAATTGGGAGAAATGAACCGAAGGAGCCACAGTCCTGTCACGTCTAGTAGAGTTGTCTACAGGGTCTCTCTTGAAATGAAACTTTTATCTTACCTTTGTATTTCTATGTCGACTCTTTCATCCCTGATCTGCTTATGCCTTAACTAGTATTTGTTCCTTTATCTTACCCCTCTTTGCTCACAAATTAGCAAGAGTGTCCCATGGAATTAAAGGTAACCTCCCCCTAAGCTGTAGGGAAATTTGAGGTCTGATCTCAGAAAGCCATCTCCCTTTTACTATTTCTTTCAAAAAAGGGAGTTGGAAACTGGGAATCCTTGAATAACTTTTCCAGCTCTGAGACCATATTTGTGGTACCCCATTTCTAAGCATTTGGAGCTACTGTATCTAAGAGAGACTCAGGGATGGAGGACAATAAATTAGGTAGGTTTCAGGGTTCTTCAAGTTGGGTAGGTTTTAGAGTTCTTAGGAGCTGAAAATCCTTTTCTGGATTACAAGTATTGTTTTTCATGGAGGCTGCACCAACTTACATTCCCTCCAGCAGGATATAAGAGTTCTCTTTTCTCCACACCCTTGCCAATACTTATCTCTTTTTTTAATACCCATCTTAGCAGGTGTGAGGTAATATCTCATTGTGGTTTTGATTTGTATTTTGCTGGTGATTAGTGATGTGGAACACCTTTTCATGTACCTGTCAGACATTTGTACGTCACCTTTTGAGAAATGTTTATTCAAGTCCTTTTCTCCTTTTTAAATTGGGTTGTTTGTTGTTTGCTATTTCATCGCTATTTGCTAGTTCCTTGTATGTTTTGGATATTAACCCCTTATCAGATATGAGTTCTGCAGATATTCACTCCCACTCTGTAGTTGCCTTTTCACTCCATTGTTTCCTTTGCTGTCTGAAAGCTTTGCAGTTTGCTGCAGCCCCACTTGTCTATTTTGCTTTTGTTACCTGTGCTTTTAGTGTCATATCCAAAAAGTCATTGCCAAGACCAGTGTTGAGAAATTTTTTTCCCCATGTTCCCTTCTAGGAGTTTGAGTTTCAGGTCTTACATTTAAGTCACTAAGTCATTTTGAGTTTATTTTTATATGTGACGTGAGATACAGGTCCAACTTTAGTCTTCAGTTTTCCCATCACCATTTATTGAAGAGGCCATCCTTTCCACATTGTGTGTTCTTGGCACCCTTGTGGGAAATCAGCTGACCGTAAATGTGTGAATTTTTTCTGTGTTCTCTATTCTATTTCACTGGTCTATATGTCTGTTTTAAAGTCAGTATTATACTGTTTTGATTATAGTAGCTTTGTAATATATTTTGAAATGAGGATGTGTGATCCCCCCAACTTTGTTCTTTCTCGAGGTATTGCTTGGGCTATTCATGGTCTTTTTAATTCCATACAAATTTTAGGATAGCTTTTTCTATTTCTGTAAAGAATGACATTGAATTTTTTTTACAGGTTGCAGTGAATCTGTAGATGTGGCAACTTCTTCATGGTTGGCTGCAATGTATAATCAGAAGTCAGATCAATGATCTCTGTTATAAAAAATTACAGGGCAGTCTTGCATTTGAATAGATCCTTTACTCATGGACAATTGTGTAACATCTTGCATTGGTCATTTGGGAAATATTAGTTCACTGAGTATGCAGATCTTCTAAATGTTTCCATATTTTATTGTACAATATTTTAAAAGCCTTTTATATAATATCTTCATTTATCTCATTGGGAAAAGTCAGTACTGAGAAAATCGATAACACATTGTGGTGGATACGATTTTTTCACAGTTACCATTTTGGCTTGAAAGGTCAAATTTTATCACCAGCAAAAACATGCTGTCAGTTTCCTAAATAGAAGACCTGAAACCATAAAACTCCTAGAAGAAAAGATAGGCAGTAAACTCCTGAATATTTTTCTGGATATGTCTCACCAAGCAAGGGAAACAAAAGCAAAAATGAACAAGTGGGACTACATCAAACTAAAAAGCTTCTGCACAGAAAATGAAGCTATCAACAAGATGAAAAGACAATCTACTAAATGGGAGAATGTATTTTCAAATGATACATCCAATATTGTACAACTCAACACCAAAAAGACTACTACAATTAAAAAACAGGCAAATAATCCAAATAGACATTTTTCCAAAGACAACATATAGATGGACAACAGATACATGAAAAGATACTCAACAACTAATCATCAGGGAAATACCAATCAAAGCCACAATGAGGTATCACCTCATACCAGTCAGACTGGCTACTATTGAGATAAGAAATAGCAAGTTTTGGAGAGGATGTGGAGAAGAGGGAACCCTTGTACATTGTTGTTGGGAACACAAATCAGTGTAGCCACTATGGAAAACATTATGGAGGTTTCTCAAAAAACTAAAAACAGAATTACCATATGACCCAGTAATTCCACTTCTGGGAATTTGCCCAAAGAAAACAAAACCCCTAATTTGAAAGCACATATGCACTCCTGTGTTTATAGCATCATTATTTACAATAACCAAGATATGGAAGCAACCAAAATGTCCATCGATAGATGAACAGATAAAGAAGATGTGGTTCATATATACAATGGAATATTACTCAGCCATAAAAAGAATGGAATATTGCCATTTGCAACAACATAGATGGACCCAGAGGGTATTAGGCTAAGTTGAATAAGCCAAAGACAAATACCGTATGATTTCACTTGTGTGTGAAATTGAAAAAACAAAACAGAAATAAATTTGTAAACAGAGAACAGACTGATGGTTGCTGTAGTGGAGGCAGGGATGGGTGAAATAGGTGAAGGGGATAAAGAGGTACAAACATCCAATTATAAAATAAATTGGTCATAGGATGAAAGTTCATAGGGAATATAGTCAATAATATTGTAATATCTTTGTATGTTGACAGATATAAATACATTTATTATGGTGAGCATTTAATGTATACAACTATTGAACCACTGTGTTGTACGACTGAAACCAACATTATATTGTATATCAATATTTCAATTAAAAAAATTTAATGCTGTCAATAGTTTGCTTGAGATGACAGACTCCATTCATTTTCAAGTAAATGTGTGCCAAATACCTAACCCTAACCATAGCCTGACAGCAATTTATTCAAGTAAAAATGATGTTCCATGAGAGTATCTAGTCCAGTTCACAACTCAAACAGTCAGAGAAGTGCTTTTCCTCTCCTTGTCGGACTCTCAAGACTATCTGGATACTTTCTGTGTGTGTGTGCACCCTGCCACAACATCGGGTAGATGTCCTTTGCAAGTGGAGACTTTGTCTCTATCCCTAAAGGGCTCTGGCTGACCAATGGTCTGCATCTTTTTCTGGATCAGGTTTTCGGTGGGGTGTGCATGAAAATATTTTCTTTCCCCTATGTGCTGGGTTGACCAGTTGTGTGTGTGTTGACAAGATGTTGATGAGGTGAGACTTTGGTCTAGGTCTCTGATCTTTGTGTGGTATTGATGTTTTCTTGGTATATGTGCGGACTTCAGATCTGGCGCCGGGTGGGTATATGAACCCTAGGAAAGGAGAGTGGGGAGTGAGCACAACTGGTCATCTGGAGCCCCCTCCTCTCTCATTGACCACTTTGAAGTGGTGAGGCTCAAGTTAGGAACTCAGATCGCTGTGTGATGGAGATTTGCCTGTGTTTTGTGAGAGAAACTTGTGTCCAGTGTTGGCGGGGTGAGAAGACCTAGTCTCTGTCTAGGTTGCTCTGAGGTTGCCTAATAAACAGATTCAGGAACTCACCAGATGACAAGAATGATAGTGTTGGTGAGATGACCAAGTGCCCCAAGTTTGAGGTCAGCTAGATGGGTCTCCTGAGGGCTGAACTGACTAGATGAGCATTCTGGCCGTGGGCAGTCTGGGCCCAAGACAGTCCTGGGGGCTTACTGTTTGTTATGGGTTGGCCTTCACATGGGTACAGGAAGTGAAAGAAGAGGTCTGGAGCCGCAGACCTCCTGGCCAGTGGCTGACCATGGGTGGGCACGGGGCCTCCCCCAGCTCTGGGAGTGTGTGGCCCAGGAAGCAGGTGAGGTTCGATTGGTGAGTGGGACGTGACAGGGTCCTTGCTTATCCACCCCAGAGCCCTCCCTTCTTGCCTCATCGGGCCCCCAGAATCTTCCTGGTCCCTGAGTCTCTGCATTCAAACATCTCCACTTCTCCCTTCATAACTTTTCTTTTCCCTCCTGATCTGCTTTCTCCTCCTTCACCCTCTTCTAAATCCTTTAATTATTAAAATCTTCACTTTCCACCTCAGACCCATGAGAACCACATCAATATGTGATCATTCACTCAGGAGATCCATATTCTATTTTCCAAACTCCCTTAGTTTTGTTATTATTTTCACACTTAGTAAAGTTTGTTCTCAGAAAGTGTATGATTACTAAAAAGTCACAACAGCGTCTGGCCACAGTTTCTTTCAGGGTTGGGCCGCTGAATAAATCCCATCAAGTGTTTTCCTGATTCCCTGTGCTGTAAGATCCACGGCATCCCGCACAGGCCTCCTCCTTTGGTTCAGGAGGCCCTCTGACCCCCTTGGCCCTCAGCTCTAGTTAACAGTGTGAAGAATGTGCTCCATTGTCTCCTGTTGTTTTTTAGTTGTGTAGTTTCTTATGAATTCTTTTATTTTCTCCCTTGATTTAAGATCCCTGCAAAGAAGTTAAGTGCCCACAAAATGGTTGGAAAGGCTAGAGAGAGGGTTATTCTCTAGCGTCCCACGAATGCCTTTGAGAATAAACTGTAAATGAACAATGGGTCACAGATTGTAATAATTGACAAGATCTCCTTTATAGCTTTAAGAATTAGGAAAATGGAATCAACAGGCACTGTTACCACGATGCTGTACCCAGGGACCTGGGAGTTGTACACAGACATGTTGATGTAGAAAATACAACATCCTTTCATGACTAAAACCCTCAAGAAATTGGGTACAGGAGGACCATACCACAATGCAATAAAGGCCATATATGACAAACCCACAGCTAACATACTCAATGGTGAAAAGCTGAGAGCGTTTCCTCTAAGATCAGGAACAAGTCAAGGGTGCCTACTCCCACTGCTGTTATTCAAAAGAGCCCCAGCTAGAGCGATTAAGCAGGACAAAGAAATAAAATCCATCCGTGTCAGGAAGGAAGAAGTAAAATTGTCATTGTTTGAGGATGATATGCTCTTATATATAGAAAACCTTAAAGAATGAATCAAAAAAATATTGTTGGAACTAATCAATGAATTCAGTAAAATTGTAGGATATAAAATCAACATACAGAAAACAGTTGCATTTCTATACATTAACAACAAAATATCTGAAAAAAGGGAAGAAAACAATCCCTTCCACAATAGCATCAAAAATAATAAAATACTTGAGAGCACATTTAAGAAAATGAAAACTCTGTACAATGAAAACTACACGACCTTGATGAAATCAATTTGAGAAAGCAAACAAATGGATGAGATAGCCTGTGTTCATGGCTTGGGAGAATAAATATCATTAAAGTGTCTATACCATCCAAACTTAAAGATTCAATGAAATCCTGATCAAAATTTCACTGATATCTTTCATAGAAATAGTAAAACATTCCTGAAGTTTGTGTGAAACCACAAATAGCCAAAGCAATCATGAGAAAGAAGAACACACCTGGAGGTATCAACCTTCCTGGTTTCAAAATATACTACAAACCTATAGAAATTAAAACAGCATGGTGCTGGCATAAAATAAACTCACAGAAGAGAATAGAGAGCCCAAAAATAAACTCTCACACATATAGTCAATATATTTGACAAGCGAGCCAAGACACTCATTAAAGAAAGGATAGACTCTTCAACACATTTTGTTGGAAAATAAGATAAACACATGCAGAAAAATCGGGCCCCTGTCTTACACCCCTCACAAAAATTAACTCGAAATGGATTAAAGACTTAAATGTAAGGCCTGATGACATAAAACTCTCGGAAGAAAACATAGGGAAGAAGCTCCTTGACATTCGTCCTTGCAATGATTTCTTGGATATGACACCGACAGCAAAAACAGCAAAGGCAAAAATCATGAAGTGGGACGGCATCAAACTTAAAAGCTTCAAGAAAACCATCAAAAAAATGAAAAGGCAACCTACTGAGAGGGAGAGGTATTTGCAAATGACTCATCTCATCTGAAAAGAAGCTAATAACAAAAATATATGAAGAACTTGTATAACTCAACAACAACAACAAAAACAAATAATTTTAAAAATGGGCAGAGGACCTGAAGAGACATTTTCCTGAAAAGATATACAGTTGTCCAACAGACACATGAAAAGATGCTGCACATCACTAATTAACAGGGAAATGCAGATCAAAACCACAATGAGATACTACTTCACACCTGCTAGGATGGAAAATAGAAAATAAGTGTTGGAGAGGATGTGGAGAAACTGACTCCCTTGTGTACTGCTGGTGGGAATGTGAAATGATGCTGTAGCTTTGCAAAAGTTTGCTGAATTCTCAAGTGGTTAACTATAGAAGTACCAACTGACATAGAAATTTTACCCCCTAGGTATATATCTACAAGAATTCAAGGCCGGGACTTGCCAGATGTATGTACATCAATGTTCAGTACAAGGTTATTTTCAATAGTCAAAAGGTGGAAACAACCCAAGTGCTTATGCACAGATGAATGGATAAACAAAATGTCATGGAATAGATTACAGGCATAATTTAGATACATGCTGCAACATGGAATGACCTTGAAAACTATCGCTTACTGAGATAAGACACAGAAGGACAAATACTGTATGATTCTACTGACATAGTGTACCTAGAACAGGCAAGTACTAGAGACACAAAGAGTTCAGGGGCATCTGCGATAGAGAAGAAATGGGAGTATTGTTTTAGTGGGTCCAAAGTTGCTTGGGGATGAAGAAAACCCTTGGTTACAGACAGTGGTGATGGTTACAGACATAGTGAATGTGTTTAGTGCCGGTGATGTACACTCAGAAATGGTTAAGTCATGACGATGAGGTTATGTATACTTTAAAACATGAAAAAATTATAAAAATGGTTAACAGATAAATGATAAGTAAATACAGAATCATGGATGGTACAGAAGCTGACTTCTATCTCTTTACTCTACCAACAGTGATTTCTGTCAATTTGATAGCAGAACCTGGGAGTTCTAGGATCCCTAAGGATTAGCAGGAAGGGGCTAACAGTGGGGAAACATAAAGCCAAAATATTACATGTCTGTATCAACCATAAATTAAGATCTAAAAGGACAGTGATACAAAAAATAAAAACCAAATTCATCACGTAGAAGACTACAAACGTGACCACCAGCATCAGGACAGCGTGGGCGGCTCTGGTCTCTGGGGGGCAGCCGTGGGGGCCCTTGGGGGTGTGGACATGCTGCACTCTCCGGTGATGTCTGCAAAGGAGACCCACCATGGAGCCGCGGGCCCAGACCATGAGGCCAATAAGTATGGCATCCGGACCGGACCACAAGATGACAATAACTGCCGTGGGACTCAAGGATGAGCAGAACCACCTGCCTTGCATGTCAGTATTATTTCCCGTGTTCTGTGCACCAGTGACATTCATGGTAATATAGATATTCGATAAGAAACCAAACACCCAGCAGATGCAGCAGGAAGGACCAGTGACCCTGGGGGCGCTTCTCCTGAGCGTCATGCGCTCCACCCTCCCAGGGGTGAGTGTGAAGAACTGGCAGGTGCTCAGGACACACGTGGAGCACAGGCTCGAGCTGCGAGCCACTCTGTGTGTATAATATACAACTTTACACCCAAGACTGGACAGGGGGTTGCTCAAAAGGAAAGCCGCTATTGTGTGGGGAATCCCAGAGGAGAGGAGAGCCAAGAGATTGGCCAAGGCCATGTGGGTGAGAACCACGTGTGTGGGTCTCTGCTTGCGGCCACGCAAGACTGGGGAGACATTATGGAAGAAGAGGGTGACATTGGCCAGCGTCCCAACTCCAATCTGCAACAGAAAGGTGGTTTTCAGAGCCACTTCCCCTGTGGTTCGTAGGACATGTCTCTGAAAAGGCATGGAGAGGGCTGCAGGGAGGCCTGGAGACTAAGGTGGCTATGCTGGTGGTAACGTCAGCAGCCTTCTTACACAACCAGCCTTGGACCAGGATCCTTTCCCTTTCTTCTCCTGCAAAGGGAGACACTTCATCCTCTGGAGAGATGGCTTTACCTGGGGACATAATGTGGTGGTGGGGGGTACATGGGGAAGGCAGTATAGCACAGAGAAGACAAGTAGTGACTCTATAGCATCTCACTATGCTGATGGACAGTGACTGTAATGGGGTATGTGGTAGGGACTTGATAATGGGGGGAGTGTAGGAACCATGATGTTGCTCATGTAATTGTACATTAATAATACTCCCCCCCAAAAAGAATTCAGTAGTGGTCCCTGATCTCTTATTATTCATGTTAGGTGCTTGGGAGTCACCACGGCATCGTAACAACTTAAACAACCAAAACTGAAAATTCTTGAATGTGCAAGAGAGGGGAGGACCCTGAGGACATCACCGCCTCAGAGACGGGAGACAATGAGAATACAAGTCATCAGGGCTTCCTGGAGCAGAGCTCTTGGGTGGGAACCAGTGTGCGAATAATGGTGGAGATAGGAAGAACCACCCTAAATGCACAAAATGCTGGAGGTTCAGTGTGGAAAGTCTGAGATGTAGAAAGTCCAAGCAACCAAGTGACATAGGGATCCCCAGTTTTCTGAGATTTACCTCCAGGAGCTGGGCCACATTCTCTCTGTAAATATCAGAGAAATTCCCCTTCTGATTTTGGCACAGGGGGTGAAAGATGGTTTCGAAAAACAGGAGAGCCCTGAGTTCTTCTCCACAAGGCCTGCGCCCATGAAACTCCTGCCCGGGACCTAACCCGCTGGGGTGTTATCAGTGCCCATGGCCCTGGGAAGGGGTTACCCAAGCCCAGCCCCTGTAGCCATGCTGTCCTGTCTGCAGGGGACAAGGCTCAGAGGTCCCTGTGCAGTTCCCAGCCCAGAGGCACAGTCTCCCCCGTCACTGAGGCCTGGTCCTAGGGGTGCAGGCGGTGCCCTCTGCCCACACCTCCCACTCACCCAAAAGGGCGATTAGAGCAGTTCCTCGACCCTCCACCTCACATCCACCATGAGTAATGATGACAAGGTGTAATGAAAGGCACAGCCATAACGACTTGGGAGACGAAGAACGCATCAGGTCCAGAAGTGGATAGAAGTCGGATTATCAGACCATCGTTTAAAGCACCTGTAATTAATATGCCGTGAGCTCTGATGGGTGAAGCAGACAGCACGCGAGAAGGGCCAGACAACTGAGCAGAGGAGGGGAAGGCTAACAACCAAGACAAAATGATGGAGAAAACAAAACGCTGTAAGAGAAACAACAGTGCCCTTGAGAGGCCTGGGCGTAGACTGAAGGTGACTGAGGCATGCACCGTTGAGCATGAGGATGCATTGATAGAAACTCCCAAACTGAAAAGCAAACAGAAGAGAGACAGGAGAAAACACAGGTGGGAATATCCCTGGACTGTGGGACGACCACCCAAGGGGTAACTCTGCATAACTGGACTGGCAAAGAAGGAACAGCAGAGACACATAAACGCATAGTGACAGAGGATGCCCCCCAGTGAGGTCAGCACCGCAGCCGAGCGGGGGGACGCTCGGCAAACACCACGCAGGAGAAAAACAAAGAAAACAGAAAACACAACAGAACAAAACCCCGTAAACTCCCTGCACACATAACATTGGAACTTGTGGGACATCGTAGATTAAAACATTTATTTAAAAT
Source organism: Smutsia gigantea (assembly GCA_032199065.1). Taxonomy (NCBI): domain Eukaryota; kingdom Metazoa; phylum Chordata; class Mammalia; order Pholidota; family Manidae; genus Smutsia; species Smutsia gigantea. The sequence goes on along the minus strand of JAVSCE010018724.1, from coordinate 66,827 downwards.
GTAACAGAAAAAAAAACACCCTTCCTGCAGAGGAGCAAAGAAAGATTGCATCCAGTTTCTGCGGAGAGACACCATGAGAGTGCAGGGGAATGGAGTAAAATATTAGTGTTGAGAGAAAAATCCCACCGATGTGGTTTCGTGCCCTGTGAAATTATCTATCAAAAGTGAAGAAATGAAGGCTCAAAGTAAAACGGGTTTTGGTGCCCTCGGCCTGCCGTGCAGGACAGTACAGGAAGCCCTTCAGAGACAGAGGATGCTGTGGGTCAGAGACGGGTCTATGTAGAGAAACGAGGGCGTTAGAAGGGAAAAATGAGTTAAAATAAAATACTTACATTTCTTACTGTTAAACTTAGTGAGAAGTTTGCTCAAAGTAATACCATCCACAATGCGTTAGCCTGTGTTTTCCTGTTTGCTGAGGGTCCTTCCCCCACCCTGAGGGACCCCAGCCCCTGAGTCCCTGCCTTCCTCCAATGAGCCCCTGCTGGACAGACCCTCCTAGGAATTCTCATTTCTCAGACTCTTTAAACTGCAGTGGCCTGAGCAGTTCCATTATCTCTGGGGTGGACGGTCAGCTTCTCTCTGGGAGCAGAGCTGACTCTCAGCCCCGATCCTCACACACCCCAAAGACCCACGCCATGCCCATGACGCCGCGAGAATGCAGGTGCCCCCTGCCTGACTCCAGGTGGCCTGGCCGACTTCCTCTGGGCTGAGGGTCCCCGGGCAGGGATGTGGTCACCCTGAGGTGGCACATACTGTGGGCACACATATCGCCCACATGCAGAGCCTCACTTACACCAGCCGTCCAGCCAGAAGACAGACAGACACACCTGCCCCACATAGACCCTCAGCGCTGCCCCACCATCACATGGGCCCCAGCACAGCCAGAGCCAGAGGCCTGCATGGAAGGTGGCCTGTGCTGTCCCAGGACCACACACCCAGCGCCTGCCACTCAGGGGCCATCTCCACCCACAGGCACAGGAAACAGTGTGTGCAGGTCACTCCCCATGTCCTTGGGCAAGCAGGTGAGAACAGTTCTGGAGAAAACGGGGAGGCTGTGAAGGTCTATCAATGTCCACTTTGCTGAGGACACAGCTGTGCTTCTGCTAAAACAAACTGAGGGCCGTTGTGTCTGTCCTGTGAGCGCTGTTTGCCCACTAGCCTCCTGTCATCTCTGGGGTTGTGACTGCAACATACACATCTTGGATGGACAGACATTCAGACAGATGGGCTTGGCCCAGGGCACATTCCACCGTATTTCCAATACAGTGAAATTAGTTACCACAGAGGTTATGGATCTAATTCCTACTTCTCATTAAATAAAAGCCCTATACATGGCTTATTTCCAGCATTCACACCATTTTCAAAATTAACCTGATCCCATCTCACTATAACTCCTCACTCTCCGCCTGCCCCCTCAGGGTCAGGAAGCACAGGCGCCTGTTTCCCGTTCAATTCTATGGATGAGAATATGAGCAACACTTACAAACAGCACAACACACACAAGAACCCCACAGACACCGGGGCAGAAATCCCTGAGACGCTGCATCCCACCCAATGGGATTTCAAACAGGCAAAGGGGTGCCCACCGTCCTCCTGCCCATTCAGGCTGGGAAGGTCAGCGGAGCACCTGGCAGGGGGGCCTGTGCTGTCCTGGGGCCCTGGCCCGGCTCTGTGTCCTTCCTGGGGAGCCCCTCCCTGCTGGCTCCCTGACCGCGGGGAGGCACCTACCTGCAGGCTCTGCTCCTGAGCTTCTGCAGGGACGTCACTCAGGAGGGGCCGTACTTACAGGGCAGGGCTCCCGGACCTGACATCCCCCCGGGGCGCATTACCACGTCCTGGCTAGTCCTGGTGACACTGTCTGTTCGGAGACTCAGGGCGTCTCCAGCGAGGAGCGAATCCCACCCCGGTGCCATCACCCTCCAGCCTGGCAGGCGATTAGGGCCAAGTGCTAGCAATTACTGACAAGTCTCTCAGAGCAGCTGAGCAGAGAGAAAGTTTCCTGTTCCCTGGGGGAATCCGGTCAGGATGGAAGTGGTAACTGGGTGGCAGACACGTAATGCACAGGGGCTCCCTCACTGTGTCCTGGGCTTCTCCTCCATGCTCTGCCCCCGTCCCAAACGCGTTCCAGAGGGCGTGCTCGCTGATCATCAGCATATGATCTGGGGTGGTCTTCCCAGGAGGTTAGGGCCCTCGGCACTGGCTCCTTAACAGTTTAGACTGAGATTCCCACCCGGGTGCAGTGGACGTGGTCCCTCCTTGCTCCCCTCACTGCTCTGCTCCCCAGTCCCAGCAGAGGGACGGCAGTCTGTCCTGTGAAATTTCCCGGGAACTGCACTTAACCATTTCAAAAGAGCGCACACTATCCTGAGAATGGTTTTCTTTTTATGAGTGTGGCCCCTCTTTTATTTTCATTCTGAATTACAACTGTAGGGTTGGGTTTTGTGGTGAATGTGCATTTCGAATCAGGCCAGAGACTATCCCACCAAACAGTTAGCAACAATTCAATCCTCAGGACACGGACATGGCTGGTTTCAAATACATTTACTCACATGTGTACAAGCGCCTCTTACGTTGATCAGGAAATTAATGAAACCTATTCTGAAGTATTTCCTAATATCCCTCTCACAGGATCAGAATCCTGTCCTCACAGTGGTGTTTTCTCAATGATGGGCAGGTCCACTTAGAAGTTTGGTTTCACTTATATGTGTTTTCTCTGAAAACAAAACAAAACAAAATGAACAGAACAGCAGCTGAGACATATACGCCGAGAGGCGACTGGTGGTCACCATGGGGGAGGGACTGAGTGGGCGGCAGTACAGGTCGAGGCGATACAGGGGTAAAAGTCTCAATCATGGTATAAATTAATTATGGGGATGAAAGTGCAGCAAAGAGAACACAGTCGGTGATTCTGTAACGTCTTCCTATGTTGACAGATGGTAACCTCATTAGTTGTGGTGAGCACTGAGTAATGTGAAAAACAGTCAAATCACCATGTTGTATATTTGAAACCAATATATTGTGTATCAACTCCAATAAAAATATGAATTAAAAAACCTATATAAAAAGAGGTTTGCTAAATATGTCCCAAGCCGCTCCCTGACGTGCACACCTCCTCACACATGCTCACCTGTTCCACAGGAACGTCACCCACCTGCTCTAGATGCCGCTTCACATGCACTGGGCATGTGACCTTGTCCTGGGACCTGGCCGTGTGCATAGCTGCACCCCTCTGCAGACCGCTGCTCTCTGCATAAAGATCCCGTCCCCCCAGCTGGTCCCCTGTGCTGTCCTTCTGGCCACCGTGCACCCGCACCCCTGTCATGCAGTCAGTGGGGGCACTGCCCTTACCACGCTGAAGGGAACCCCCTGACCCGGCACCTCAGCCCCCAACTCGGGTCAGCAATCCCTGTGCTGAGGGTTGGCAGCTTGTGTTTGTAAATAAAGTTTTATTGGAACCCAGCCCCACTGGTTTTCCCATTGTCATCTGGCTGCTTGCACCCAGGAGGGCAGCAGTGCATGGGGGTGACCGGGACCATGGGGCCCTTGAGCCTAGAATGTTCCCACGCGACTGGGAGGTGTGCTGCCTGCCCTTCTGTGTACCCTGTGGGGCCTCTAGGCCGCCACCCACCTCATGTGAGAGTCCAGTGTCCCCAGGCCTAGGACAGGCACTCCCTGCCCAAGGATTTCCAGCACACTTTTCACCGAGGGACTTTTTTCCCTGTGTTTGTTATGGCTTCAGTATGTCTTCATGCTTTTCATCTACCTTTAGGACTAATTATTTACCTTGATGTGTCATTTTCGTTATTTTATGTCAGTTTGAACATTTCTAATTTTTACACTACGTTTAACATTTATTCCTTAAAATACATATTTTCTGGTTTTTAAATGGAAGTATAGGTGAGGTAATATTTTTCCAATTTAGGCATACATCCTAGTGTTTCAACAAAAACTATGTACATTAGAGAATATTCGTCACCATGAAAATAGTTACCTTTGTTCACCACAGAATCACCAGGTCTCATTTACTTTATCATAGGAGGTTTGTCCCTCTTTATCTTCTCCACCTAATTCGCCCATCTCCCAATCACTTTCCCTTTCAGAAGCCACGAGTCTGTTCTCTGTGTTTATGAGACTATTTCCCTTTGTTTGCCTACTAGTTTCTATTGCTTCTTAGATTTTTAGGTTCCACATATAAGTGAGATCATATGGTATTTCTTTCTCTGTGTGACTTAGTTCACTAGAAAAATGCCCACTAGGTCCAACTATTTTGTCAGAAATGACCACATGTCATTCTTCTTTATGGCTGAGTAATACTCCATTGTACATACGAACCACCTCTTTCAATCTGTTCTTCTTTCTGTGGACATCTAGATTCCTTCCATAATTTGGCAATTTTAAAATGTGCTGTGATAAATAGATAAGCGTATATATCTTTTCAAATTAGTGTTTTTGTTTTCTTTCTGTACATTCGTGGAAGCAGGATTGCTGGGTTGTCTTGTGTTTGTCTTTTTCGTGTTTGAGAGCCTCCATGCTGTTTCCCACAGTGGCTGCAGCAATCTGCGGCCCCGGCAGGTGGAGGAGCCCCTTTTCCCTACATCCTCACCGACACTGGTCAGTTCTTGTCTTGTTCATATAGGCACCCTGGCTGTTCTGCAGAGGCTTTTACTTTCATGTACTCCTCCTTGTTCATTTTTGCTTTTCCTTCCCTTGCTTGGGGCATGAATCCAGAATAAAATCGGTCATGCGGATGTCCAAGGGTTTCCTACCTATGGGTTGCTTCTTACCTGTTTAAATATTTCCAGGTATTTCAATTAGTCCATTATGTCATCTCAAGTTTATTTCTGTGTGTGGTATAAAAATACCATCCCTTGCATTCTTTCAGATATAGCTGTGCAGTTTCCAAACATCATTCGCTGTAGAGACTATCTTTTCCCCTTGTGTGTACTTGCCTCCTTAGTCATAGAGTAATTGACCCAATATGTGTGGGCTTATATCTGGGATCTCTATTCTGTTCCATTGATCTATGTGTCTATTTTTGTGCCATAGTGGTTTTTTTAAATAATTTATTTTGGTATCATTAATCTACAAATACATGTGCAATATTATGGTTATTAAACGAGCCCTTCATCAGGTCACCCCCACCAACCCCATTACAGTCACTGTCCATCAGCATAGTGAGATGCTATAGAATCACTACTTGTCTTCTCTGAGTTGTACAACACTCCCGGTGCCCCCCCAACATTACGTCTGCTAATCATAATGCCCCTTTTTCCCTCTTATCCCTCCTTTCCCACCTATCTTCCCCAGTCCCTTTCCCTTTGGTAACTATTAGTCCGTTCTTGGGTTCTGTGAGTCTGCTGCTGTTTTGTTCCTTCAGTTTTTTTTCTTTGTTCTTATACGCCACATATGAGTGAAATCATTTGATACTTGTCTTTTTCGGCTTGGTTGATTTCACTGAGCATAATACCCTCTAGCTCCATCCATGTTGTTGCAAATGGTAGGGTTTGTTTTCTTCTTATGGCTGAATAATATTCCATTGTGTATATGTACCACATCTTTATCCATTCATTTACTGATGGGCACTTAGGTTGCTTCCATTTCTTGGCTATTGTAAATAGTGCTGCGATAAACATAAGGGTGCATATGTCTTTTTCAAACTGGGCTGCTGTAGTCTTAGGGTAAATTCCTAGGAGTGGAATTCTTGGGTCAAATGGTATTTCTATTTTGAGTTTTTTGAGGAACCTCCATACTGCTTTCCACAATGGTTGAACTAATTTGCATTCCCACCAGCAGTGTAGGGGGGTTCCCCTTTCTCCACATCCTCACCAACATTTGTTGTTGTTTGTGTTTTGGATGTTGGCCATCCTTACTTCTGTGAGGTGATATCTCATTGTGGTTTTAATCTGCATTTCTCTGATGATTAGTGATGTGGAGCATCTTTTCATGTGCCTGTTGGCCATCTGAATTTCTTCTTTAGAGAAGTGCGTATTCATGTCCTCTGCCCAATTCTTAATAGGATTATTTGCTTTTTGTTTGTTAAGGTGCGTCAGTTCTTTATATATTTTAGATGTCAACCCTTTATCAGATACGTCATTTATAAATATATTCTCCCATACTGTAGGATATCTTTTTGTTCTACTGATGGTGTCCTTTGCTGTACAGAAGCTTTTCAGCTTGATACAGTCCCACTTGTTCATTTTTGCTTTTGTTTCCCTTGCCTGGGGAGATATGCTCATGAAGAAGTTGCTCATGTTTATGTCCAAGAGATTTTTGCCTATGTTTTTTCTATGAGTTTTATGGTTTCATGACTTACATTCAGGCCTTGGATCCACCTTGAGTTTACCTTTGTGTATGGGGCTAGACAGTAGTCCAGCTTCATTCTCTTACATGTAGCTGTCCAGTTTCTCCAACACCAGCTGCTGAAGAGGCCGTCATCTCCCCATTGTATATCCAAGGCTCCTTTATCAAATATTAACTGACTGTATATGTTTGGGTTGATGTTTGGATTTTCAATTCTGTTCCACTGGTCTGTGGGTCTGTTTTTGTGCCAATACCAAATTGTCTTGATTACTGTGGCTTTGCAGTAGAGCTTGAAGTCAGGGAGTGTAATGCCCCTGTTTTATTCCTCCTTCTGAGGATTGCTTTGGCTATTCAGGGTCTTTTGTGGTTCCATATGAATTTTAGAATTATTTGTTCCAGTTCATTGAAGAAAGCTGTTGGTACTTTGATAGGGATCGCATTGAATCTGTAGATTGCTTTAGGTAGTATAGCCATTTTGACAATATTTATTCTTCCTAGCCAAGAGCATGAGATGAATTTCCATTTGTTAGTGTCCTCTTTAATTTCTCTTAGGAGTGTCTTGTAGTTTTCAGGGTACAGGTCTTTCACTTCCTTGTTAGGGTTATTCCTAGGTATTTTGTTCTTCTCGATGCAATTGTGAATGGAATTGTTTTTCTGATTTCTCTTTCTGTCAGTTCATCATTAGTGTATAGTAAAGCAACAGATTTCTGTGTGTTAATTTTGAAACCTGCAACTTTGCTGAATTCAGATGTTAGTTCTAGTAGTTTTGGAATGGAGTCTTTAGTGTTTTTTACGTACAATATCATGTCATCTGCAAATAGTGACAATTTGACTTCTTCTTTCCCAATCTGGATGCCTTGTATGTCTTTGTTTTGTCTGATTGCCTTGGCTAGGACCTCCAGTACTATGTTGAATAACAGTGGAGAGAGTGGGCATCCCTCTCTTGTTCCCGATCTTAGATGAAAAGCTTTCAGCTTCTCACTGTTAAGTATGATGTTAGCTGTGGGTTTGTCATATATGGCCTTTATGATGTTGAGGTACTTGCTGTCTATACCCATTTTGTTGAGAGTTTTAATCATGAATGGGTGCTGAATTTTGTCAAATGCTTTTTTAGCATCTATGGAGATGATCATGTGGTTTTTGTTCTTCTTTTTGTTGATGTGCTGAATGATGTTGATGGATTTTCAAATGTTGTACCATCCTTGCATCCCTGAGATGTATCTCACTTGATAATGGTGTATGATCCTCTTGATATATTTTTGAATTCGGTTTGCTAATATTTTGTTGAGCATTTTTGCATCTATGTTCATCAGGGATATTGGTCTGTAATTTTCTTTTTTGGTGAGGCCTTTGCCCGGTTTTGGTATTAGAGTGATGCTGGCTTCATAGAATGAGTTTGGAAGTATTCCCTCCTCTTCTATTTTTTGGAAAACTTTAAGGAGAATCGGTGTTATTTCTTCTCTATATGTCTGGTAGAATTCAGAGGTGAATCCATCTGGTCCGGGTGTTTTGTTCTTGGGTAGTTTTTTGATTACCGATTCAGTTTCGTTTCTGGTGATTGGTCTGTTTAGTTTTTCTGTTTCTTGCTTGGTCAGTCTTGGGACGTTGTATTTTTCTAAGAAGTTGTCCATTTCTTCTATGTTTTCCAGCTTGTTAACATATAGATTCTCATAATATTCTCTTATAATTCTTTGTATTTCTGTGGGGTCCGTCGTTATTTTTCCTTTGTCATTTCTGATTCTGTTTATGTGGGTAGATTCTCTTTTTCTCTTAATGAGTCTGGCTAGGGGTATATCTATTTTGTTTCTTTTTTCAAAGAACCAGCTCTGGGTTTCATTGATTTTTTTCTATTGTTTTATTCTTCTCTATTTTATTTATTTCTTCTCTGATCTTTATTATGTCCCTCCTTCTGGTGACTTTGGGCCTTAATTGTTCTTCTTTTCCAATTTCAGTAATTGTGTCTTTAGACTATTCATTTGGGAATGTTCTTCCTTCTTTAAATAGTCCTGGATTGCAATATACTTTCCTCTTAGAACTGCCTTTGCTGCGTCCCACAGAAGTTGTGGCTTTGTGTTGTTGTCATTTGTCTCCATATATTCTTTGATTTCTCTTTTGATTTGGTCGTTAACCCATTGATTACTTAGGAGAATGTTGTTAAGTCTCCATGTATTTGTGAGCCTTTTTGATTTCTTTCTGAAATTTTTTTCTAGTTTCATATCTTTGTGATCTGAGAAGTTGGTTGATAGGATTTCAATAATTTTGAATTTACTGAGATTCTTTTTGTGGCCTAGTATGTGGTACATTCTGGAAAATGTTCCATGTGCACTTGAGAAGAATGTGTATCCTGTTGCTTTTGCGTACAGAGTTCTGTAGATGTCTGTTAGGTCCATCTGTTCTAGTGTGTTGTTCAGTGCCTCTGTGTCTTTACTTATTTTCTATCTGGTTGATCTGTCCTTTGGAGTGAGTGGTGTGTTGAAGTCTCCTAAAGTGAATGCATTGCTTTCTATTTCCTCCTTTAATTCTGTTAGTATTTATTTCACATATGCTGGTGCTCCTGTGTTGGGTGCATATACATTTATAATGGTTATATCTTCTTGTTGGAGTGACCCCTTTATCATTATGTAATGTCTTTCTTTATCTCTTGGTACTTTCTTCGTTTTGAAGTCTATTTTGTCTGATACAAGTACTGCAACACCTGGTTTTTTCTCTTTGTTGTTTGCATGAAATATATTTTTCCATCCCTTCACTTTTAGTCTGTGTATATCTTTGGGTTTGAGTGAGTCTCTTGTAAGCAGCATATAGATGGGTCTTGCTTTTTTATCCATTCTGTTACTCTGTGTCTTTTGATTGGTGCATTCAGTCCATTTACATTTAGGGTGATTATTGATAGGTATGTACTTATTGCCATTGCTGGCTTTAGATTCGTGGTTACCAAGGGTTCAAGGGTTGCTTCTTTACTATCTAACAATCTAACTTAACTTTCTTGGTAAGTTATTGTAAACACAGTCTGATGTTTCTTTATTTCTCTCCCTTCTTATTCTTCCTCCTCCTTTCTTTATATACTAGGTGTTTTATTCTTTGACTTTAGTTAGTATCTGGATGATCTGCTTTCTTTGCTATGATTTTATTTTCTCTGGTGACATCTTTTTAGCCTTAGGGGTGCTTCCCTCTAGAGCAATCCATTTAAGATATCCTGTAGTGGTGGTTTATGAAAGGCAAACTCTCTCAACTTTCATTTGTCTGGAAATTGTTTAATCCCTCCGTCATATTTAAATGATAATCGTGCTGGACACAATATTCTTGGTTCGAGGCCCTTCTGTTTCATAACATTACATATATCATGCCATTTTCTTCTGGCCTGTAAGGTTTCTGTTGAGAAGTCTGATGATAGTCCGATGGGTTTTCCTTTGTAGGTGGTCTTTTTTTCTCTCTCTAGCTGCCTTTAATACTCTGTCTTTATCTTTGATCATTGCCATCTTAATTATTATGTGTCTTTGTGTTGTCTTCCTTGGGTCCCTTGTGTTGGGAGATCTGTGGGCTTCCGTGGACTGCGACACTATTTCCTTCCCCAGGGAGGGAAAGTTTTCAGCAATTATTTCTTCAAAGACACTTTCTATCCCTTTTTCTCTCTCTTCTTCCTCTGGTGCTCCTATAATGCGAATATTGTTCTGTTTGGATTGGTCACACAGTTCTCTTAATATTCTTTTATTCCTAGGAATCCTTTTATCGCTCTCTGCCTCAGCTTCTCTGTATTCCTGTTCTCTGATTTCTATTCCATTAACAGTCTCTTGCATCTCATCCAGTCTGCTGTTAAGCCCGTCAATCGCTTGTCTGATTTCTGCATTGTCTTTCCTCACTTCCCTCACTTCCTCCCTCAGCTCTTGCACATTTCTCTGTAGGTCCATCAGCATGGTTATGACTTTTATTGTGAATTCTTTTTCAGGAAGACTGTGCATTTCCATCCCTTCAGGCTCCCTCTCTGGGGTTGTCTGGTTGATTTCAGTCTGGACCATATTCCTCTGTCTTTTCATGGCTATAGAAGTGGTCGCTGGTAGTTGCCACGTATGTCAGCTGGGCTCTTTAAGACTTTAAAAAGAGGATTAAGAAAAGGAAAGAAAGAAAGAGAAAAAAGAAAGAAAAGAAAAAAGAAAAAACAAAACAAATCAAAACAAAAAAAACACGCCCACCTGCAGTAGATTCTGTGGGGATGCTGTAGGTGGCACTGTTGCCCTACTATTCCACAGCCATCGCCGCACTGCTCTGCAAGGCCCTTTATAGCTCTGGCCAGGGTGGGAATGAATGGGAGGCTGTTGATCTCAGTGAGAACTCTAGGTGCAGCCATGCTTTCCCAGTCGCCATCTAAGGGGTCCGAAACTCCCCAGGACTCCCAGCCCACTGGGCTGGGTGTGCCAGGGTGATCCGGCTCCTCCGCTGGGCTCCTGTCTCTTTAAGACCGCTGAAGAAAGCGCGCACTTCTCTTTTCTTTTTCCCTTCCCGGGAGCCGGCTGCAAGCACCCTGGCGCGTTCCCCGCTCAGATCCTGCACCCTCTGTCTCTCCAATCTCCGCTACACTGCACTGTGTGTGTCAGCGCTCCCCGCGCAGATCACCGGGGCGGGTTATTTCACGGGGTGTGCTTCCACTCCCTCCCGGCTCTGAATCCTCTCCTCCCGCCGGTGCGCTGGGGTGGGGGAGTGCTCGGGTCCCGCCGTGTCGTGGCTCTGGATCTTACCTGCCTCTTGGGGTGCCGAGTCCTCTCGGGTGTAGCTGCACGCTGTGCACTTTCCTGTGTATTCTGGTCTCTCTTTTAGGAATAGTTGTATTTGCTGTATTTTCGTAGATAAATATAGTGTTGGGAGGAGATTTCTGTTGCCCTGCTCACGCCGCCATCTTCCCTGATGGATTTTTGAATGTTGTACAATCCTTGCATCCCTGAGATGAATCCCACTTGATCATGGTGTATGATCCTCTTGATGTATTTTTGAATTCGGTTTGCTAGTATTTTGTTGAGTATTTTTGCATCTATGTTCATCAGGGATATTGGTCTGTAATTTTCTTTTTTGGTGAAGTCTTTGCACGGTCTTGGTATTAGAGTGATGCTGGCTTCATAGAATGAGTTTGCAAGTATTCCCTCCTCTTCTATTTTTTGGAAAACTTTAAGGAGAATGGGTATTATTTCTTCTCTATATCTCTGGTAAAATTCAGAGGTGAATCCATCTGGCCCCGGGGGTTTTGTTCATAGGTAGTTTTTTGATTACCGATTCAATTTCATTGCTGGTAATCGGTCTGTTTAGGTTTTCTGTTTCTTGCTTGGTCAGTCTTGGAAGGTTGTATTTTTCTAACAAGTTGTCCATTTGTTCTAGGTTTTCCAGCTTGTTAGCATATATATTTTCATAGTATTCTCTTATAATTATTTGTGTTTCTGTGGGGTCTGTCATGATTTTTCCTTTCTCATTTCTGATTCTGTTTATGCGTGTAGATTCTCTTTTTCTCTTAACAAGTCTGGTTAGGGGTTTATCTATTTTGTTTATTTTTTCAGAAAAACAGCTCTTGGTTTCATTGATTTTTTTCTATTGTTTTATTCTTCTCAATTTTATTTATTTCTTCTCTAATCTTTATTATGTCTCTCCTACTGTTGACTTTCAGCCTCATTTGTTCTTCTTTTTCCAATTTCAGTAATTGTGTCTTTAGACTATTCATTTGGGAATGTTCTTCCTTCTTTAAATAGGCCTGGATTGCAATATACTTTCCTCGTAGAACTGCCTTTGCTGCATCCCACAGAAGTTGTGGCTTTGTGTTGTTGTTGTCATTTGTCTCCATATATTGTTTGATCTCTGTTTTAATTTGGTCGTTGACCCATTGATTATTTAGGAGCATGTTATTAAGCCTCCATGTATTTGTGAGCATTTTTGTTTTCTTTGTACAATTTATTTATCGTTTTATACCTTTGTGATCTGAGAAGTTGGTTGGTAGAACTTCTATATTTTTGAATTTACTGAGGTTCTTTTTGTGGCCTAGTATATGGTTTATTCTGGAAAATGTTCTATGTGCACTTGAGAAGAATGTGTATCCTGCTGCTTTTGGTTGTAGTGTTCCGTAGATATCTGTTTGGTCCATCTGTTCTAGTGTGTTGTTCAGTGCCTCTGTGTCTTTACTTATTTTCTGTCTGGTTGATCTGTCCTTTGGAGTGAGTGGTGTGTTGAAGTCTCCTAAAATGAATGCATTGCTTTCTATTTCCTCCTTTAATTCTGTTAGTATTTGTTTCACATATGTCGGCGCTCCTGTGTTGGGTGCATATATATTTATAATGGTTATATCCTCTTGTTGGCCTGACCCCTTTATCATTATGTAATGTTCTTCTTTATCTCTTGCTACTTTCTTCATTTTGAAGTCTATTTTGTCTGATACAAGTACTGCAGTGCCTGCTTTTTTCTCCTTGTTGTTTGCATGAAATATCTTTTTCCATCCCTTCACTTTTAGTTTGTGTATATCTTTGGGTTTGAGGCGAGTCTCTTGTAAGCAGCATATAGATGGGTCTTGCTTTTTTATCCATTCTATTACTCTGTGTCTTTTGATTGGTGCATTCAGTCCATTTACATTTAGGGTGATTATCGATAGATATGTACTTATTGCCATTGCTGGCTTTGGATTTGTGCTAACCGAAAGTTCAAGGGCAGCTTTTTTAGTATATAACCATCTAACTTAACTCTCTTATTAAGCTATTATAAACAAAGTCTGATGATTCTTTATTTCTCTCCTTTCTTATTCTTCCTCCTCCTTTCTTTATATACTATGTGTTTTAGTCTGTACTCTTTTACATTTCCTTTGACTGCTGTTGATTTTACTTTTTGCCTTTAGTTAGTATTTGGATGGTCTGCTTTCTTTGCTATGATTTTATTTTCTCTAGTGACATCTTTTTAGCCTTAGGCATGCTTCCATCTAGAGCAGTGCCTTTAAGATATCCTGTAGAGGTGGTTTGTGGGAGGCAAATTCCCTCAGCTTTCACTTGTCTGGGAATTGTTTAATCCCTCCGTCATATTTAAATAATAATCGTGCTGGATACAATATTCTTGGTCCAAGGCCCTTCTGTTTCATTATGTTAAATATATCATGCCATTCTCTTCTGGCCTGTAAGGTTTCTGTTGAGAAGTCTGATGATAGTCTGATGGGTTTTCCTTTTTAGGTCATCTTTTTTCTCTGTCTGGCTGTTTTTAAAACTCTGTCCTTGTCTTCGATCTTTGCCATTTTAATTATTATGTGTCTTGGTGTTGTCTTCCTTGGGTCCCTTGTGTTGGGAGATCTGTGGGCTTCCATGGACTGAGAAACTATTTCCTTCTGCAGCTTGGGGAATTTTTCAGCAATTATTTCTTCAAAGACATTTTCTATCCCTTTTTCTCTCTTCTTCTTCTTCTGGTACTCCTATAATGCGAATATTGTTCCTTTTGGATTGGTGACATGGTTCTCTTAATTTTCTTTCATTCTTAGAGATCCTTTTATCTCTCTCTGCCTCAGCTTCTCTGTATTCCTGTTCTCTGGTTTCTATTCCATTAACAGTCTCTTGCATCTCATCCAGTCTGCTCTTAAGCCCATCGATCGCTTGTCTGATTTCTGCATTGTCTTTCCTCACTTCCTCCCTTAGCTGTTGCATATTTCTCTGTCGATCCATCAGCATGGTTATGACTTTTATTCTGAATTCTTTTTCAGGAAGATTGTATAAATCTATCCCATCAAGCCCTCTTCTGGGATTGTCTGGGTAATCTTTGTCTGTAGCATATTCCTCTGTCTTTTCATGGTGATAGAAGTGGTCGCTGGTAAGTGCCACGTGTGTCAGCTGGGAGAACAAGTCCCTTCCTTCTTGTTGGTTCTTCTTGCCCTTTTCCGGGGCCTGAACTGGTTTTTCGCCCACCAGGAGGCAGTCTCTGCGATAGTCCCCGGAGCTGCCTGTGTGTGGGGTCTCCCTCAGCCTAGCCTATAGCACCGCAGTGGTTTGAAGTCTCACTGGGTGCCTTCTGGTCTGCTTGTTGCTTTCCAGCCCTTGATGTGGGTTCTGGGGTCCTTCCCGCTTACCTGCGCACCTGCCGGAAGTAGATTCTGTGAGGATGCTGTGGGCGGGGCCGCTCCTCCGCTGTTCCGCAGCAGTGGAGGCTCCCGGACCCTTTGCGGCGCTGGTTGGTGGTGGGAGTGGTGGGGGGGAGGGAAACGAATGGGATGCTGCTGATCACTGTGGGAAGCCTCGGCGTGGCTGCTTTGTCCGGCCACTGGCCAGGGGGTCCGAAATTCCCCAAGACTCCCAGCCTGTTGGGCTGAGTGTGCTGGGACGATTTTGTTCTGCTGTTGCGCCCTTGCCTCTTTAAGACTTTAACCAAACAAAAAAACAAAAGAAACAAAAAAACCAAAAAAAAAAAAACCCAACACCGACAAAAAAAAGCACCCGTTTTTCTTTTCTCCCGGGGAGCCGGCTGAAGTGACCCACTTGTCTCCATCTCGGATCCTGCCCTTCTGCTTCTCTAATCTCCGATACACCATGCAATGTGTGTCAGTGCTCCTGGCACAGATCACCAGGGCTGGTTATTTGGTGGGCCTGTGCTTCCACTCTTTCCTTGCTCTGAATCTTTTCCTCCCACTGGTGCGCTGGGGTGGGGGGAGTGCTCGGGTCCCTCTGGGTCGCGGCTTTGTATCTTACCCGCTTCATGAGGCACTGAGTTCTCACAGGTGTAGCTGTAGCCTGGCTGTTGTATTGTATCTTCTGGTCTCTTTTTTAGGAATATTTGTATTTGTTATATTTTCACAAATACATATGGTTTGGGGAGGAAATATCTGCCACCCTGTTCACGCCACCATCTTCCCAAAATTCGGGTCTTGTTTTTTTATCCATTCATTGACTCTATGTCTTTTCACCGGGGCATTCAGACCATTTACATTTAGGGTCATTATCGATAGGTATATACTAATTGCCATTGCACGCTTCAGATTCACGGCTATGAAAGGTTAAAGGGTAAATTCCTTACTATCGAACAGTCTAATTTAATTCACTTAGTATGCTATTCCAAACACAGTCTAAAGGTTCTTTTTTCCCTCCTTTTTATTTCTCCTACATTCATTATATATTAGGTATCATATTCTGTATTCTTTGTCAGTCCCTTGACTGTCATTGGCTGATTTGATTTTGCATCTGCTGAGTAATTAATGTTCTTTAGTATGGTTGTTTTCTTCTATTTACAGATATTTAATCTTAGGAACACTTGCATCAATAGCAGTCCCTGTAAAATGCAGTGTAGAGACAGTTTGTGGCAGGTAGATTCTCTCAGCTTTTACTTATCTGGAAATTCTTTAATTCCTCCTTCAAATTTAAATGATAACCTTGCCAGGTAGAGTATCCTTGGTTCAAGGCACTTCTGCTTCATTGCATTAAATATATCATGCCACTCCCTTCTGGCCTGTAAGGTTTCTTTGGAGAAGTCTGATAGCCTGATGGGTTTTCCTTTGTATGTGATCTTTTTTTTTCTCTAGCTGCTTTTAAAAGCCTGTCCTTATCCTAGGTTTTTGCCTATTAATGATTATATGTGTTGGTGGTGTCTTCCTTGGGTCCCCTGTGTGGCAGATCTGTGCACCTCCATGGCCTGAGAGACTATCTTCTTACCCAGATTGCGGAAGTTTTCAGCTATTAACCTCCTCAAAGACACTTTCTATACTTTTGTCTCCCTTCTTATTCTGCTATCCCTATAATGCAAATATTATTCTCTTTGGATTGGTCAGTATTCTTTCATTCCTAGAGATCCTTCTTTCTCTCTGTGCCTCAGCTTCTTTGTATTCCTTTTCTTTGATGTCTAGTTCATTTACTGTTTGCTTTACTTGTTCTAATCTGCTTTGAAATCCCTCCATTGTATGTTTTATTTCAGATACTTTGTTCTTGAACCTTTTTACCTCATTCCTGAATTTCTCCCTGATTTCCTGAATATTTTTCGGTAGCTACATGAGCATGTTTATGATTTTTATTTTGAAATCTCTTTCAGAAGACTGATGAGTTTAGTATCACTAGGCCCTCTTTCTTGTGTTTGTTGGTTTTGGTAGGAACCAGGTTGCTTGTATGTTTCATATTTATAGGTGGCGCCCTCTAGTGCCCAGAAGCACTTTTCTCTGGAGCTGCTCAATCCCTGGAGTGGTGGTGGGAGTCACAGGCGAGTACTGCTGGTACCTGTTGAGAACAAGGAGGTCTTTACTGCTTCCCAGCCGCTGTGCCTGTCTCCACTGCCAGGGCCAGTGGCTGAACATGCAGGGAGAGGCCTCTGTGCTTTGCACTTGTAGTTGCTATAGGTGGGGCCACCCTCTGGCTGGCCTGCTGCAATGGTTGTTACGGCCAGTTTGTGAGCCGCTGCCAGCCGGGAGGAAGGGGCAGCAGGCTGCATATCATGGTGGGGGTCCTCAGAGCTGATAGCCAGCCAGGGGGATGGAGCACCTGAAGCTCCTGAATGTTCCCAACCTGCTAGGCAGAGTGCACCCAGAAATATTTCTCCTCCTGTCCTTTCTCTTGAGCAGGAAGCTCAGTGCAATCCATACCCGTTTTGTAGCTGTCTCACTGTTAGGAAGTCTCTCAGACTGCCCACCTTTCTTTTCTCCCAGAGTGGCCGGATGTGGTTACTTGTTTTCCACAAGTGGCTGAAATCTCAGTCCGTCCAAGTATTCTGCCTATCTTAGCTTTGCAACCACACTGATCCCCAGGATACCACGTAATGTAGGTTCGTGTTCCCAGAGCAGTTATCCAGGGCTGGGTGTTCAGCAGTCCTACGCCTCCACCCCTTCCCTACTCTGTTTCTCTTCCTTCCTCCATTGAGCTGGGGTGGGGGAAGGATTTTGTCTCTCTGGATCATGGCTTTGGAACGTTACCCTTTTCCTTGAGTTCTGCTGGGTTCCTTATGTGTAGACAGTTGCTCTTTCAGGATTTGATGTATTTGTTATATCTTCATAGTATATGTGGTTTTGGGAAGAGGTTTCTCTCTCACCTCTCATGCCACCATCTTTAATCCTTCCTGCCTATTCCTAGGTATCTTTACCTTCTTTTGCAATTGTGAATGGTATTTTCCCCTAATTTCTCCTTCTGCCAGCCTATTATTAGTATATAGAAATGCAGCATTGTAGTACACAGAAATGTGTATCAATTTTGTATCCTGCATCCTTACTGAATTCATTTCTTTATTTTAATTAAGTTTTTTTGGTGGAATTTTTAGTTTTCTAATTTTAGTATGTCCTCTGCAAATAGTGACAATTTTACTTCCTCCATATGAATTTGGATGTCTTTTATTTCTTTTTCATGTCTGAGTGTTGTGGCTAGGATTTCCAGGATTTTGTTGAATGAAAGTGGTGGGAGTAAGCAACCGAGTCTAGCTCATTTTTTCACCACTGACTATGATATTAGTGGTGAGTTTGTCATATGTGGGCCTTATAGTGTTGAGCTATGTTTCCCTTATACCATCTTTGTTGACAGCTTTTATGAGTGAATGTTGAATTTTATCAAATGGTTTTTCTGCATCTGTTGACATGATCAGCTGGTGTTTAACCTTTCTTCTGTTAATGAGTGTATCACATTCATGGATTTGCAGATATTGGGCCATCCTTGCATCCCTTATATAAATCCTACTTGGTTGTGCAGAATGATTCTTTTAGTGTCTTTTTGAATTTGGTTTACTAATATTTTTCTTAATATTTTCTGCATCTACATTCCTCTGGATATTGGTCTTTAATTTTCTTTTGTTCAGTATCTTTGTTAAAGTATTGCAATAATGCTAGTCTCAAAATGAATTTGGAATCATTCCTTCTTTTTATTTTTTGCAATACTTTCAGAACTTTAGAGTGAGATAAAATTTTATATGGATGATTTCTGCACACAGCACTGTAGACAGTAGTATCATAAGTCCACGCACACTCTGGGGGACACCCTTGTCTTCTCTGAACAATCATTTATCACGAGGAGATCTCATTTCACCTATTTTCCCCACATATTTCCTTCTCCTGGAGAATGGTGATTATAACTAGGAACAGTGATGAGTCTGTTAAAAGATATAGAGATGATGTATTTACAGGGAGAACCTTGCAGCAGTTAACTCAACGAGTTCCAAAGGAAATGGAGAATAGTGGGAGAAGTCATGGGGCAGAATGGCTTCTGTGTTGCCTTCCAGGTGTTCCAACTGATCAAAGCTTTCACTCCACCCACTCAGCTAAACTTAGGTAAACGTCATTGGCCGAAAGCAGTGTACAGTGAATAGTAAAGTTTTGAGGGCATGAACAGAATAGTGTTACCAGTGGTACCGCGGGGATCTGATCTGCAGTCACAGTCCCTGTACTGTCAGGCTCCGTCTGCCTCACCCTCTATGACAGAGTCACCGTGCCTAAAGGACTGCCCTCAAGAGACCGCAACTTAATGACAAACTACAGAATGGAGGAAGAATTTGGAAATCTTATCCTCACAGAGATCAATATCCAGAATATATCTTTTAAAAACTCATAAAAAGCACAACAGCACCCCAGTATAAAATTGGGCATTGGACACGAATAGCCATTTCTCCAAAAATATACAAATTGCCAGTAAGTGTACAGAAATACGCTCAACATCATTAGTCATGGGGAAATGCAAATGAAAACCACAAGTACATACTACTTCACACATGGTTGATTGGGTATAATCCCACATATAAAATAAGTTTTGTAAAGAATGTGGAAAAACTGGCACCTCTGTGCATTGCTGGTGGGAATGTGAAATGATGCAGGAGCTTTGTGAAAACAGTTTGGTGGTTTCTCAAAAGGATGCATATAGAAGTACCATATGACATACAAATTTAACTAATAGGTGCGTGTCCTAGAGAACTCAAAGAAGGGACTTGTAGATATTTGTACATGACTGTTTAAATGTTATTTTCAATAGTCTAAAGTTGGAAACAACCCAAGAGTTCATGCACAGATGGATGTGTAAACAAAATGTCATATATATAGATAAAATGGAACCAGTTTCAACCATAAAAGTGAATCAAAGTTTCACGCATGCTACAAATTGGAGTCACATTGAAAACATTTTGCTTAGTGACATAACGCAGAGACAGAAGGACAAACATTGTATGAATCTGGTCATCTGAAGTACCTAGATCAGGCAGATTCAAGAGAGACAAAAGAGCAGAGGGATAGCTGAGAGCAAGGAGAAATGGGATGTATTCTTTAACAGGTCCCAACACGATTGAGGATGATTAGAAGTCCTGGGTACACACAGTGGCGATGGTCACAGACATTGTGAACATATTTAATGGCAATGATATGCACTTAGAAATGCTTAAGTCATGAATATGATATTCTGCGCAGTCAAAAGAACAAATGATCAAAACAGTTAACTGGTAAATGATTACTAAGTATAATATCAGAAATGGTATAGACTCTGACATCTATGTATTTAGTATTTCAAGAATTTAAGATTTCTAACAATTTAAGAGCAAAACCTGGGAGTTCTAGGATCCCTAAGGATCAGCAGGAAGGGGCTAACAGCAGGGAAACATAAAGCCAAAATATTACATGTCTGTATCAACCACAGCTGATGGTCTGTAAAGACAGTGATGTAAAAATTGAAAACGGAATTCATCACGTAGAAGACAACGAAGGTGACCACCAGCATCAGGATGGTGTGGGCGGCTCTGGTCTCTGGGGGGCAGCTGTGGGGGCCCTTGGGGGTGTGGACATGCTGCACTCTCCGGTGATGTCGGCGAAGGAGACCCACCATGGAGCCGCTGGCCCAGACCATGAGGCCAATGAATATGGCATCCGGACCGGACCACAAGATGACAATAACTGCCATGGGACTCGAGGATGAGCAGAACCACCTGCCCTGTGTGTCAGTATCATTTCCCGTGTTCTGTGCACCAGTGACATTCACGGGAGTATAGATATTTGTTAAGGCAGCAAACACCCAGCAGACGCAGCAGGAAGGTCCAGTGACCCTGGGGGCTCTTCTCCTGAGCGTCATGCGCTCCACCCTCCCAGGGGTGAGTGTGAAGAACTGGCAGGTGCTCAGGACACACGTGGAGCACAGGGTGGAGCTGCGAGCCACTCTGTGTGTATAATATACAGCTTTACACCCAAAACTGGACAGGGGGTTGCTCAAAAGGAAAGCCGCTATTGTGTGGGGAATCCCAGAGGAGAGGAGAGCCAAGAGATTGGCCAAGGCCATGTGGGTGAGAACCACGTGTGTGGGTCTCTGCCTGCGGCCACTCAAGACTGGGGAGACATTATGGAAGAAGAAGGTGACATTGGCCAGCGTCCCAACTCCAATCTGCAACAGAAAGGTGGTTTTCAGAGCCACTTCCCCTGTGGTTCGTAGGACATGTCTCTGAAAAGGCATGGAGAGGGCTGCAGGGAGGCCTGGAGACTAAGGTGGCTTTGCTGGTGGTAACGTCAGCAGCCTTCTTACACAACCAGCCTTGGAACAGGATCCTTTCCCTTTCTTCTCCTGCAAAGGGAGACACTTCATCCTCTGGAGAGATGGCTTTACCTGGAGGACATACACCTGATGCCAGTTACTATTTACGTTGTTATTTTGTATTTTTTTCTATTCACTTTATTTTCTTACTGTCCAGGATGTACAGTCCTTGAAATGCGGAACCGTGTCTGTGGTGGTCCACATACTGCTGTCCTCATAGGTGCTCCCGGCCTGTCCCGCGGGTGACTGTGTGCCGAGGGACAAGGGCACATGCTGCACCCCGACACACCCTGGTCGCCCCCTATTGTACGGATGGCTCATCTACTATAATGACATGGGGAGTTCAAAAATATTGTTGAGACTGTAATATTATGAAACTAACTTCACTACACACTTTAGAACAATGATCCATAGAGTGAGCGGATACAAAGTAAGTTTACAAAACCAGTAGCTGTTTCTGCTTTCTGACATTTCGTGTGATGGCCTTGTAAATGAACACTACATTCTAACAATAGCTTAACAGCTAAAAATGTGAAAATTCTTGAATCTGTAGGAGCGTTGAGGACCCTGGGGACATCAACTGCCTGGTGCTGGTGGAAGGAAAGTGAATACTGGCCATCAAGGCTTCCTGCACTGGAGACCCTGAGAGGAGACCACTGCCAGAGCTGTGGTGGGGGTAGGGAAGCCCACCCTAGGGTCCACAAAGGGCGGGGGCTCAGTGTGCAAAGTCTGATACCCAAATTTTCCAGACAGGCCAAGTAATGAGGGGACACCTCAGTTTTGTGAGTGGGACCAGTTCTCTCAGTAAATATCAGAGAAATTCCCCCTTCTGCTTTTGGAACAGGGGGTGTAAAAGGACTTTTGAAAAACAGCAGAGCCCTGAGTTCTTCTCCACAAGGCCTGCGCCCATGAAACTCCTGCCCGGGACCTAACCCACTGGGATGTTATCAGAGCCCACGGCCCTGCGAAGGGGTTACCCAAGCCCAGCCCCTGTAGACATGCTGTCCTACCTGCAGGGGACAAGGCTGAGAGGTCCCTGTGCAGTTCCCAGCCCAGAGACACAGTCTCCCCAGTCACTGAGGCCTCGTCCTAGGGGTGCAGGCGGTGCTCTCTGCCCACACCTCCCACTCACCCAAAAGGGCGATTAGAGCAGTTCCTCGACCCTCCACCTCACGTCCACCATGAGTAATGATGACAAGGTGTACTGAAAGGCACAACAGCAAGGAATTGGAACACGGAGATCTCATCAGGCCCAGACCAGGAGGGATGTCGGATTATCACACCATCGTTTAAAGCACTTGTAATTAATATGCCGTGAGCTCTGATGGGTGAAGCTGACAGCACGCGAGAAGGGCCAGACCACTGAGCAGAGGAGGGGGAGACAAAATGATGGAGACAAGAAAACACTGTAAGAGAAACAACAGTGCCCTTGAGGGGCCTGTGCATAGACTGAAGATGGTGGAGGCACGTATCGTTGAGCATGAGGGCGCATTGATAGAAACTCCCAAACAGAAAAGCAAACAGAAGAGAGATGGGAGAAAACACAGGTGGGAATATCCCTGAGGTGTGGGACGACCACCCAAGGGGTAACTCGGCATAACTGGACTGGCAAAGAAGGAACAGCAGAGACACATAAACGCATAGTGACAGGTGATCCCTCAGTAATGTCAGCACCGCAGCCCATCGGGGGCACACTCGGCGAACACCACGCAGGAGAAATGCAAAGAAAACAGAACCCAAAACGAAACAAAACCCCCTCAACTCCCCCCAAACATAACATTGGAACATGTGTGACATCATAGATTAAAACTTCTTTAAAATGTTTAAAGAGAAAAAAAAACCTTTCCTACAGAGGAGCAAAGAAAAGATTCATATAAAATTGCTCTGCAGACACAGTGCAAGAAGAGGGGAGTGGAGTAAAATATTAGTGTTGAGAAAAAATCCCACCTACGTGGTTTCTGTGCCCTGTGAAATTATCCATCAAAAGGGAAGGAGAAGGAAAGGCTCAAAGTGAAACGGGGATTGGTGCCCTGGGCCTGCCGTGCAGGACAGTACAGGAAGCCCTTCAGAGGCAGAGGATGCCGTGGGTCAGAGACAGGTCTGCATAGAGAAAGGAGGGCATTAGAAGGGAAAAATGAGTTAAAATAAAATTACATTTCTTACTGTTTATCTTAGTGAGAAGTTTGCTTAAAGTAATACCATTCTCAATGCGTGATCCTGTTTTCCTGTTTGCTGAGCGCCCTTATCCTGCCCGGAGGGACCCCAGCCTCTGACTCCCCACCTTCCTCCAATGAGCCCCTGCTGGACAGACTGTCCTAGAAATTGTCATTTCTCACACTCTCCTTTAGCGCAGTGACCTGAGAAGTTCCATTATCTCTGGGGTGGACGGTCGGCTTCTCTCTGGGAGCAGAGCTGACTCTCAGCCCCGATCCTCACACACTCAGTGCCCCCCGCTGTGCCCGTGACTCCCCGAGAAGGCAGGTGACCCCTGCCCATCTCCATGTGGCCCAGCCGCCTTCCTCTGGGCTTAGGGTCCCCGGGCAGGGATGTGGTCACCCCGAGGTGGTGCATACTGTGGGCACACACATCACTCACATGCAGAGTCTCACTTGCACCAGCCGTCCAGGCAGAAGGCAGACAGACACACCTGCCCTGCACAGACCCTGAGCACTGCCCCACCATCACACGGGCTTCAGCACAGCCAGAGCCAGGGGCCTGCATGGAAGGTGGCCTGTGCTGTCCCAGGACCCCACACCCAGGGCCTGCCACCCAGGGGCCATCTCCATCCACAGGCACAGGGAACAGCGTGCGTGGGTGTGAACCAATCTGGAGAAAACGGGGAGGCTGTGAAGCCCTATCTCTGTTCACTTTGCTGAGGACACAGCTGTGCTCCGGGTAAAACAAACTGAAGGCCGTTGTGTCTGTCCTGTGAGCACTGTTTGCCCCACTACCTCCTGTCATCTCTGGGGTTGTGACTATAGCATATGCCCCTTGGGGGGACAGACATTCAGACTGATGTGCTTGTTCCAGGGCACATTCCAACATATTTCCAACTACGTGAAATTAGTCACCAGAGGTTATGGGTCTAATTCCTACTTCTCATTAAATGAAAGCCCTGTACATGGCTTAATTCCAAAATTCACACCATTTTCAAAATTAACCTGATCCCATCTCACTATAACTCCTCACTCTCCGCCTGCCCCCTCAGGTCCAGGAAGCACAGGTGCCTGTTTCCCGTTCAATTCTATGGATGAGAATATGAGCAGCCACTTACACACAGCACAACACACAGCACAACACACACAAGAAACCCACAGACACCGGGGCAGAAATCCCTGAGACGCTGCATCCCACCCAATGGATTTCAAACAGGCAAAGGGGTGCCCACCGTCCTCCTGCCCATTCAGGCCAGGAAGGTCAGCGGAGCACCTGGCAGGGGGGCCTGTGCTGTCCTGGGGCCCCGGCCCGGCTCTGTTTCCTTCCTGGAGAGCCCCTCCCTGCTGGCTCCCTGACCGCGGGGAGGCACCTACCTGCAGGCTCTGCTCCTGAGCTTCTGCAGGGACGTCACTCAGGAGGGGCCGTACTTACAGGGCAGGGCTCCCGGACCTGACATCCCCCCGGGGCGCATTACCACGTCCTGGCTAGTCCTGGTGACACTGTCTGCTCGGAGACTCAGGGAGTCTCCAGCGAGCAGCGAATCCCACCCCGGTGCCATCACCCTCCAGCCTGGCAGGCGATTAGGGCCAAGTGCTGGCAATTACTGACAAGTCTCCGAGAGCAGCTGAGCAGAGAGAAAGTTTCCTGTTCCCTGGGGGGATCCGGTCAGGATGGAAGTGGTAACCAGGTGGCAGACATGTAATGCACAGGGGCTCCCTCACTGTGTCCTGGGCTTCTCCTCCGTGCTCTGCCCCCGTCCCAAACGCGTTCCAGAGGGCATGCTCGCTGATCATCAGCATATGATCTGGGGTGGTCTTCCCAGGGGTTAAGGTCCTCCGCCCTTGCTACTCATGGTCTCAGGATGACTAATGTGGAAAGTGCCCACCGATGCGAGGGTTTCCCTCCTCAGAAGCCTCATGTGTCTTGGGTCCAGGGACTCTGCAAGGAGAGTGTAGCTTGCTTCTCAGTCAGCCCAGAACACTGGTCCTTGTGCATCACCATGGTCAACCAGCCTATCCCTGGGTTGTGGATGGTCATCGCTGGGAGCAAGCCATCCTGAGATATGGACCAGGACTAGGAAACAGCATTGTTTGTGAAATACAGATAATATTAAATTTTTGAATTTATTTTTTATTTTTATTTTTGTTGATATCTTTTTCACTGGAGTATAGGTGATGTACAGTATTATATTGGTTTCACCTATACATTATAGTGATTCAACTGTTATATTATTAAATGCTCACCCCAACCAGTATAGATGCTTTTTGCCAACAGAGAAAGATGGTACAGAACTATTGACTATATTGTCTATGCTGTACTTTCATCCCGTGACTAATTTGTATTATGATAAATGTTTTTTGCCTCTTTTATCTCCTTCACCTATTTCACCACCCACCCCAACACCTCCCCCATGGTAACCACCCATTACTTCTCATTCTGGAGTCTATTGCTGTTTTGTTTATTTTATTTTTGATTCCACATGTAAATGAAATCATATGGTATTTGTCTTTCTCTGCCTGGCTTACTTCACTTAGCATCATACCCTCTAGGTCTATCCATGTTATCACCAGTGGCAAGATTTCTTTGTGTTTTATGGCTGAATAATATTCCATTTTGCATACATACCACATCTCCCTGTCTGTCCATCTGCTCACGGACACCTTGGTCACTTCCTTCTTTGACTATTGTAAATAATGTGTCAGTAGCCGTATGGGTGCATAAATCTTTTTGAATCAGAGATTTTTTTCTTTGGGTAAATGTGTAGAAGTGGAATTACTGGTTTGAATGGTGTTCAGTTTTGAGCAACCTGCATACTGCTTTCCACAGTGGCTGCATCAATTGACATTCCCACCATGACCATAGGAGGATGCCCTTTCTCCACATTCTCACCAATGGTTGTTACCTCTTGTCTTTTGGATGGTAGCCATTCTGACTGGTGTGAGGTGATATCTCATTCTGGTTTTGATTTGCATTTCCCTGCTGACTAGCCATGTGGAGAATCTCTGGACAAGCCTGGTGCCCAGCACCATTTCTTCTATGGAAAAATGTGTGTTCAGGTCCTCTGGCCATTTTTTAAAAATAATTTATTTTGGTATCATTATTCTACAATTACATGGGCAATATTATGGTGATTAAACTACCCCTTCATCAGGTCCCCCCCCCCGCCAACCCCATTACACTCACTGTCCATCAGCGTAGTGAGATGCTATAGAATCACTACTTGTCTTCCCTGAGTTGTACAGCCCTCCCCTTGCCCCCCCAACATTACTGCTAATCTTAATGCCCCCTTTTCCCTCTTATCCCTCCCTTCCCACCCATCCTCCCCAGTCCCTTTCCCTTTGGTAACTGTTAGTCCGTTCTTGGGTTCTGTGAGTCTGCAGTTGTTTCGTTCCTTCAGTTTTTTTTTCTTTGTTCTTATACTCCACATATGAATGGATTCATTTGATACTTGTCTTTTTCGGCTTGGCTTGTTTCACTGAGCATAATACCCTCTACCTCCATCCATGTTGTTGCAAATGGTAGGATTAGTTTTCTTCTTATGGCTGAATAATATTCCATTGTGTATATGTACCACATCTTCTTTATACATTCATCTACTGATGGACACTTAGGTTGCTTCCATTTCTTGGCTATTGTAAATAGTGCTACGATAAACATAGGGGTGCATCTGTCTTTTTCAAATTGGGCTGCTGCATTCTTAGGGTAAATTCCTAGGAGTGGAATTCCTGGGTCAAATGGTATTTCTATTTTGAGTTGTTTGAGGAACCTCCATACTGCTTTCCACAATGGTTGAACTAATTTGCAGTCCCACCAGCAGTGTAGGAGGGTTCCCTTTTCTCCACATCCTCGCCAACATTTGTTGTTGTGTTTTGGATGTTGGCCATCCTCACTGGTGTGAGGTGATATCTCATTGTGGTTTAATCTGCATTTCTCTGATGATTAGCGATGTGGAGCATCTTTTCATGTGCCTGTTGGCCATCTGAATTTCTTCTTTGGAGAAGTGTCTATTCATGTCCTCTGCCCATTTCTTAATTGGATTATTTGCGTTCTGTTTGTTAAGGTGCATGAGTTCTTTATATATTTTGGATGTCAACCCTTTATCAGATACGTTTTTTATGAATATATTCTCCCATACTGTAGGATGTCTTTTGTTCTACTGATGGTGTCCTTTGCTGTACAGAAGCTTTTCAGCTTGATATAGTCCAACTTGTTCAATTTTGCTTTTGTTTCCCTTGCCCGGGGAGATATGTTCATGAAGAAGTCGCTCATGTTTATGTCCCAGAGATTTTTGCCTATGTTTTTTCTATGAGTTTTATGGTTTCATGACTTACATTCAGGTCTTTGATCCACCTTGAGTTTACCTTTGTGTATGGGGTTAGACAGTAGTCCAGTTTTATTCTCTTACATGTAGCTGTCCAGTTTTTCCAACACCAGCTGCTGAAGAGGCTGTCATCTCCCCATTGTATATCCAAGGCTCCTTTATCAAATATTAACTGACTGTATATGTTTGGGTTGATGTTTGGATTTTCGATTCTGTTCCACTGGTCTGTCGGTCGGATTTTGTGCCAATACCAAATTGTCTTGATTACTGTGGCTTTGTAGTACAGCTTGAAGTCAGGAAGCGTAATGCCCCTGTTTTATTCCTCTTTCTCAGGATTGCTTTGGCTATTCGGGGTCTTTTGTGGTTCCATATGAATTTTAGAATTATTTGTTCCAGTTCATTGAAGAAAGCTGTTGGTACTTTGATAGGGATCGCATTGAATTGTAGATTGCTTTAGGTAGTATAGCCATTTTGACAATATTTATTCTTCCTAGCCAAGAGCATGAGATGAATTTCCATTTGTTAGTGTCCTCTTTAATTTCTCTTAGGAGTGTCTTGTAGTTTTCAGGGTACAGGTCTTTCACTTCCTTGTTAGGGTTATTCCTAGGTATTTTATTCTTTTTGATGCAATTGTGAATGGAATTTTTTTCTGATTTCTCTTTCTGTTAGTTCATCATTAGTGTATAGGAAAGCAACAGATTTCTGTGTGTTAACTTTGTGTCCTGCAACTTTGCTGAATTCAGATATTAGTTCTAGTAGTTTTGGAATGGAATCTTTAGGGTTTTTTATGTACACTATCATGTCATCTGCAAGTAGTGACAATTTGACTTCTTCTTTACCAATCTGGATGCCAGGTATGTCTTTGTTTTGTCTGATTGCTGTGGCTAGGACCTCCAGTACTATGTTGAATAACAGTGGGAAGAGTGGGCATCCCTGTCTTGTTCCTCGTATTAGATGTGAAGCTTTCAGCCTCTCGCTGTTAAGTATGATATTAGCTGTGGGTTTGTCATATATGGCCTTTATGATGTTGAGGTACTTGCTCTCTGTACCCATTTTTTTGAGAGTTTTTATCATGAATGGATGCTAAATTTTGTCAAATGCTTTTTCAGCATCTATGGAGATGATCATGTGGTTTTTGTTCTTTTTGTTGATGTGGTGGATGATGTTGATGGATTTTCAAATGTTGCACCATCCTTGCATCCCTGGGATGAATCCCACTTGATCATGGTGTATGATCCTCTTGATGTATTTTTGAATTCGGTTTGCTAATATTTTGTTGAGTATTTTTGCATCTACATTCATCAGGGATATTGGTCTGTAATTTTCTTTTTTGGTGAGGTCTTTGCCCCGTTTTGGTATTAGAGTGATGCTGGCTTCATAGAATGAGTTTGGAAGTATTCCCTCCTCTTCTATTTTTTGGAAAACTTGAAGGAGAATGGGTTACTGAGGTTCTTTTTGTGGCCTAGTATGTGGTCTATTATGGAAAATGTTCCATGTGCACTTGAGAAGAATGTGTATCCTATTGTTTTTGGGTGTAGAGTTCTGTAGATGTCTATCTGTTGTAGTGTGTTTTTCATTGCCTCTCTGTCTTTACTTATTTTCTGTCTGGTTGATCTGTCCTTTGGAGTGAGTGGTGTGTTGAAGTCTCCTAAAATGAATGCATTGCTTTCTATTTCCTCCTTTAATTCTATTAGTATTTGTTTCACATATGCCGGCACTCCTGTGTTGGGTGCATATATATTTCAAATGGTTATATCCTCTTGTTGGACTGACCCCTTTATCATTATGTAATGTCCTTCTTTATCTCTTGCTACTTTCTTCATTTTGAAGTCTATTTTGTCTGATACAAGTACTGCAGCGCCTGCTTTTTTCTCCTTGTTGTTTGCATGAAATATCTTTTTCCATCCCTTCACTTTTAGTTTGTGTATATCTTTAGGTTTGAGGCAAGTCTCTTGTAAGCAGCATATAGATGGGTCTTGCTTTTTTATCCATTCTATTACTCTGTGTCTTTTGATTGGTGCATTCAGTCCATTTACATTTAGGGTGATTATCGATAGATATGTACTTATTGCCATTGCTGGCTTTGGATTTGTGCTAACCGAAAGTTCAAGGGCAGCTTTTTAAGTATATAACCATCTAACTTAACTCTCTTATTAAGCTATTATAAACAAAGTCTGATGATTCTTTATTTCTCTCCCTTCTTATTCTACCTCCTCCTTTCTTTATATACTATGTGTTTTATTCTTTGCCTTTAGTTAGTATTTGGATGGTCTGCTTTCTTTGCTATGATTTTGTTTTCACTGGTGAGGTCTTTTTAGCCTTAGGAATGCTTCCTTCTAGAGCAGTCCGTTTAAGATATCCTGTAGAGGTGGTTTATGAGAGGCAAACTTTCCCAACTTTCGCTTGTCTGGAAATTGTTTAATTCCTCCGTCATATTTAAATGATAATCGTGCTGGATACAATATTCTTGGTCCAAGGCCGTTCTGTTTCATTACGTTAAATATATCATGCCTTTCTCTCTGGCCTGTAAGGTTTCTGTTGAGAAGTCTGATAGTCTGATGGGTTGTTCTTTGTAGGTGATCTTTTCTCTCTCTCTAGCTGCCTTTAATAATCTGTCCTTATCTTTGATCTTTTCCATCTTAATTATTATGTTTCTTGGTGTTGTCTTCCTTGGGTCCCTTGTGTTGGGAGATCTGTGGGCTCTGTGGACTGCGAGACTATTTTCTTCCCCAGCATGGGGAAGTTTTCAGCAATTATTTCTTCAAAGACACTTTCTATCCCTTTTTCTCTCTCTTCTTCCTCTGGTACTCCTATAATGTGAATATTGTTCCGTTTGGATTGGCCACACAGCTCTCTTAATATTCTTTCATTCCTAGAGATCCTTTTATCTCTTTCTGCCTCAGCTTCTCTGTATTCCTGTTCTCTGATTTCTATTCCATTAACAGTCTCTTGCATCTCGTCCAGTCTGCTGCTAAGCCCGTCGATTGCTTGTCTCATTTCTGCATTGTCTTTCCTCACTTCCCTCACTTTCTCCCTCAACTCTTGCATATTTCTCTGTAGTTCCATCAGTGTGGTTATTAATTTTGTTCTGAATTCTTTTTCAGGAAGATTGTGCATTTCCATCCCTTCAGATTCCCTCTCTGATATTGTCTGGGTCTGGGTAAGTTTTGTTTGTACCATATTCCTGTATTTTCATGGCGATACAAGTGGTTGCCCGTAGGTGCCACATATGTCACCTGGGATCTTTAAGACTTTTAAAAAGAAAAAAGAAAGAAAGAAAAGAAAAGAGAAAAAAAAACGCCCGCTGGGAGTAGATTCTGTGGGGATGCTGTAGGTGGTGCTGTTGCTCCACTATTCCACAGCCACAGCCGTGGCCATGCCACTCCACAGGGCCCTTTGTAGCTCTTGCTGGGGCAGGAATGAATGGGAGGCTGTTGATTTCTGTGGAAAGTCTCAGGGTGGCTACTTTTTTCCCAGTCGCCAGCCAAGGGGTCTGAAATTCCCCAGGACTCCCAGCCTGTTGGGGTGGGTGTGCTGGGACAATCCTGCTCCTCCATTGGGCCCCTGTCTCTTTAAGACCGCTAAAAAAAAGCGCGTGCTTTTCTTTTGTCCCGGGGAGCCGGCTGCAACGACCCGGTGCGTTCCCCGGCTCAGATCCTGCACCCTCTGTCTCTCCAATCTCCGATACACCACGCGGTGTGTGTCAGCACTCCCGGCGCAGATCCCCAGGGCTGGTTATTTCGCGGGGTGTACTTCCACTCCCTCCTGGCTCTGAATCCTCTCCTCCGGCCAGTGCACTGGGGTGGGGACTGCTTGTGTCCTGCTCGTCACGGCTCCATATCTTACCTGCCTCGTGGGGTGCTGAGTCCTCTCAGGTGTAGATGCAGGCTATGTGTTGTCCTGTATCTTCTGGTCTCTCTTTTAGGAATAGTTGTATTTGTTGTATTTTCATAAATATATATGGTTTTGGGAGGAGATTTCCGCCACCCTGCTCATGCTGCCATCTTCCCGGAAGTCCTCTGGCCATATTTTGATTGGTTTATTTGTTTATTTGGTGTTGAGTAATATGAGTCCTTTTTACATCTTGGATGTTAACCCTTTATTGGATGCATCATTTACAATATATTCTCCCAGAGTGTAGGCTGAATTTTTGTTCTGTGGATGCTGTCCTTTGCTGTACAGAAGCTTTTCAGCTTGATATAGTCCCACTTGTTCATTTTTGCTTTTGTTTCCCTTGCCCGGGGAGATATGTTCATTAAGAAGTCGATCATGTTTATGTCCAAGAGATTTTTGCCTATGTTTTTTTCTAAGAGTTTTATGGTTTCATGACTTACATTCAGGTCTTTGATCCATTTTAAGTTTACTTTTGTGTATGGGGTTAGACAGTCATCCAGTTTCATTCTCTTACATGTAGCTGTCCAGTTTTTCCAACACCACCTGCTGAAGAGGCTGTCATCTCCCCATTGCTAATGAGGTTACCATCCAACAACATAGGAACATGTTACAGAATCACTGACTGTGTTCTCTATGCTGCACTTTCATCTCCATGACTAATTTATATCACGATAGAGACTTTGTGCCCCTGTATCACCTCTACCTGTACTTCCCCCCACTCAGTCCCCCCACCATGGTGACCACCAGTCGCCTCTCAGGGTCTATGACTCAGCGGCTGTTCTGTTCATTTTGTTTGGTTTTGTTTTGTTTTCAGAGAAACCACATGTAAGTGAAACCAACCTTGTAAGCAGACCTGCCCATCATTGAGAAAAGACCATTGAGAGGACAGGATGCTGATCCAATGAGAGTGATATTAGGAAATACTTCTGAGTAGGTTTCATTAATTTCGTGATCAAAGTAACAGGTGCTTATATTCACGAGAGTAAATGTATTTGAAACCAGCCATGTCCATGTCCTGAGGATTGAATTGTTGCTAAGTGTTTGTTGGGACAGTCTCTGGCCTGATTCAAAACACACATTCACCACAAAACCCAACCCTCCAGTTGTAATTCAGAATGAAAATAAAATAGGAGCCACACTCATAGATAGAAAACCATCCTCAGGATAGTGTGCTCTCATTTTCAAATGGTTAAGTGCAGTTCTCAGGAAATTTCACAGGACAGACTGCCTTCCCTCTGCTGGGACTGGGGAGCAGAGCAGTGAGGGGAGCAGGGGGAGGGACCACGTCCACTGCACCTGGGTGGGAATCTCAGTCTAAACTGTTAAGGAGCCAGTGCCGAGGGCCCTAACCTCCTGGGAAGACCACCCCAGATCATATGCTGATGATCAGCGAGCACGCCCTCTGGAATGCGTTTGGGTCGGGGACAGAGCACGGAGGAGAAGCCCAGGACACAGTGAGGGAGCCCCTGTGCACTGCGTGTCTGCCACCCGGTTACCACTTCCATCCTGACCAGATCCCCCCAGGGAACAGGAAACTTTCTCTCTGCTCAGCTGCTCTCGGAGACTTGTCAGTAATTGCCAGCACTTGGCCCTAATCGCCTGCCAGGCTGGAGGGTGATGGCACCGGGGTGGGATTCGCTGCTCGCTGGAGACGCCCTGAGTCTCTGAGCAGACAGTGTCACCAGGACTAGCCAAGACGTGGTAATGCGCCCCGGGGGGATGTCAGGTCCGGGAGCCCTGCCCTGTAAGTACGGCCCCTCCTGAGTGACATCCCTGCAGAAGCTCAGGAGCAGAGCCTGCAGGTAGGTGCCTCCCCGCGGTCAGGGAGCCAGCAGGGAGGGGCTCCCCAGGAAGGACACAGAGCCGGGCCGGGGCCCCAGGACAGCACAGGCCCCCCTGCCAGGTGCTCCGCTGACCTTCCCGGCGTGAATGGGCAGGAGGACGGTGGGCACCCATTTGCCTGTTTGAAATCCCATTGGGTGGGATGCAGCGTCTCAGGGATTTCTGCCCCGGTGTCTGTGGGGTTCTTGTGTGTGTTGTGCTGTGTGTAAGTGTTGCTCATATTCTCATCCATAGAATTGAACGGGAAACAAGCGCCTGTGCTTCCTGGACCTGAGGGGGCAGGCGGAGAGTGAGGAGTTATAGTGAGATGGGATCAGGTTAATTTTGAAAATGGTGTGAATGCTGGAAATAAGCCATGTACAGGGCTTTTATTTAATGACAAGTAGGAATTAGACCCATAACCTCTGTGATGACTAATATCACTGTAGTGGGAAATATGGTGGAATGTGCCCTGGGCCAAGCCCATCTGTCTGAATGTCTGTCCCCCCAAGATGCATATGTTGCCATCACAACCCCAGAGATGACAGGAGGCTAGTGGGGCAAACAGCGCTCACAGGACAGACACAATGGCCCTCAGTTTGTTTTAGCCGGAGCACAGCTGTGGCCGCAGGAAACTGGCGGGAGATAAGCCTTCAGAGTCTCCCCATTTTCTCCAAAATGGTTCCCACCCACTCGCCCAAGGATACGGGTAGTGGCCTGTGCAGTCTGTTCCCCTGCCTGTAGGTTGAGATGGCCCCTGGGTGGCAGGCCCTGAGTGTGGTGTCCTGGGACGACACAGGCCACCTTCCGTGGAGGCCCCTGGCTCTGGCTGTGCGGGGCCCATGTGATGGTGGGACAGCGCTCAGCGTCTTCGCAGGGCCAGTGTGTCTGTCTGCCTTCTGCCTGGATGGCTGGTGTAAGCAAGGCCCTGTGTGTGGGCGATGTGTGTGCCCACAGTATGCACCACCTCAGGGTGACCACTTAACTGCCCGGGGACCCACAACCCAGAGGAAGGCAGGTGGGCCTCCTGGAGATGGGCAGGGGGCACCTGTCTTCACGGGGAGTCAGAGGCAGCCCTGGTGTGTGCAAGGGTCAGAGGTGAGAGTCAGGTCTGCTGCCACATAGAGGGTTCTGGGGTCCTCTGGGTGGGGCTGAAAATACACCCCGATGCTGGGGCCTGCCGGCAGGAGTCGAACAGTTCCTGAGTGGGGGCGTCGGGCTGTATATACAAGATGACAGGAGGGCAAACTGTCTGGTGCAGAATGCAGAATGCCAAGAAGCTTTATTCTGGCATGGCTTATATACACATGAATTTCCTACAGATTAGATTCACATGCCCTTAATTCAATCACTTAAGTATTGCCTACAGATTAATCCAATCAGACATTAATTCAATCACTTAAGTCACATCCGCCTGGGGGCATCTGGTCCAGGTGGCTGGCTTTAAGATAAGACCTCCCTGCATTCCTGAGATACTTGTTCCTGGAATTTAGGAAACTTTTCGAGGTTTCTTTCAGTCAGGCCTGGTTCAGGCCTTAGATGGAGACTAGGTACAAAAACAATCAGTTCTGTCCTTTGCTCCTTCTGTCCCAACTGCTCTCCATACCCCGAGATAATGGAACTGCTCAGGCCACTGCGGTAAAGGAGAGTCTGAGAAATGACAATTTCTAGGACAGTCTGTACAGCAGGGGCTCATCGGAGGAAGGCAGGGAGTCAGAGGCTGGGGTCCCTCGGGGCAGGATAAGGCCGCTCAGCAAACAGGAAAACAGGATCACGCATTGAGAATGGTATTACTTTGAGCAAACTTCTCACTAAGATTAACAGTAAGAAATGTAAGTATTTTGTTTTAACTAATTTTTCCCTTCCAACACCCTCCTTTCTCTATGCAGACCTGTGTCTGACCCACGGCATCTTCGGCCTCTGAAGGGCTTCCTGTACCATCCTGCACGGCAGGCCCAGGGCACCAATCCCTGTTTCACTTTGAGCCTTTACTTCTCCTTCCCTTTTGATGGAGAATCTCACAGGGCACAGAAACCACGTCAGTGGGATGTATCTCTCAACACTAATATTTTGCTCCACTCCCCTGTGCTCTTGTGGTGTCTGCAGAGAAACTGGATGAAATCTTTCTTTGCTCCTCTGCAGGAAAGGTGGTTTTTTCCCTTACATTAAAAATATATTTTTTAATCTACGATGTCCCACACGTTCCAATGTTATGTGTGGGGGGAGTTGAAGGGGTTTTGTTTTGGCTTCTGTTTTCTTTGCATTTCTCCTGCTGGTGTTTGCAGAGCATCCCCCCGCTGGGCTGCAGTGCTGACATTACTGGGAGGGGAATCCTCTGTCACTTTGCGTTTATGTGTCTCTGCTGTTACTTCTCTGACAATCCAGTTATGCAGAGTTACCCCTTGGGTGTTCCGCCCACATTCCAGGGATATTCCGACCTGTGTTTTCTCCCATCTCTCTTCTGTTTGCTTTTCAGTTTGGGAGTTTCTATCAATGCGTCCTCACGCTCAACGATACATGCCTCTTCAGTCTATGCACAGGCCTCTCAAGGGCACTGTTGTTTCTCTTACAGCGTTTTTTTGTGTCCATTTTCTTGGTTTTTAGCTTTCCCTTCCTCTGCTCAGTAGTCTGGCCCTTCTCACGGGCTGTCTGCTTCACCCATCAGAGTTCATGGCATATTAATTACAGGTGCTTTAAACGATGGTCTGATAATCCGACTTCCCTCCTGGTCTGGGCGTGATGCGATCTCTGTGTTCCAATTCCTTGCTGTTGTGCCTTTCAGTACACCTTGTCATCATTACTCATGGTGGACGTGAGGTGAAGGGTCGAGGAACTGCTCTAATCGCCCTTTTGGGTGAGTGGGAGGTGTGGGCAGAGGGCACCGCCTGCATCCCTAGGATGAGGCCTCAGTGACTGGGGAGGCTGTGCCTCTGGGCTGGGAACTGCACAGGGACCTCTCAGCCTTGTCCCCTGCAGGTAGGACAGCATGTCTACAGGGGCTGGGCTTGGGTAACCCCTTCACAGGGCCGTGGGCTCTGATAACACCCCAGAGGTTTAGGCCCCAGGGAGGAGTTTCATGGGGGCAGGCCTTGTGGAGAAGAACTCAGGGCTATCGTGTTTTTCAAAAGTCATTTTACATTCCCTATGTCAAAAGCAGAAGGGGGAATTTCTCTGATATTTACTGAGAGAACTGGTCCCACTCACAAAACTGAGGTGGCCCCTCATTACTTGGTCTGCCTGGGCAATATGGGTATCAGACTTTGCACACGGAGCCCCCGCCCTTTGTGAAACCTAGGGTGGGCTTCCCTACCCCCACACAGCCCTGGCGGTGGTCTCCTCTCAGGGTCTCTGATCCAGGAAGCCTTGATGGCCAGTATTCACTTTCCTCACTCCCAGCACCAGGCAGTGATGTCCTCAGGGACGTCAACTCTCTTATGGATTCAAGAATTTTCAGAGTTTTCACTGTTAAACTATTGTTAGAATGTAGTGTTTACTTACAAGCACATCAGATGAAATGCCAGAAAGCAGAAACAGCCACTGATTTTGTAAACTTACTTGGTATCCTCTAACTCTAAGGATCATTGTTCTAAAGTGTGTAATGAAGTTAGTTTGATAATAGTACAATCTCAACAATATTTTTGAACTCCCCATGTCATTATAGTAGATGAGCCATCCGTACAATAGGGGGCGACCAGGGTGTGTCGGCTGCAGCATGTGCCCTTGTACCTCAGCACACAGTCACCCTCGGGACAGGCCGGGAGCACCTACGAGGACAGCAGTATGTGGACCACCACAGACACGGTTGCTCATTTCAAGGACTGTACATCCTGGACAGTAAGAAAATAAAGTGAAAAAAATACAAAACAATAATGTTGTAAATAGAAACTGGCATCAGGTGTATGTCTTCCAGGTAAAGCCATCTCTCCAGAGGATGAAGTGTCTCCCTTTGCAGGAGAAGAAAGGGAAAGGATCCTGTTCCAAGGCTGGTTGTGCAAGAAGGCTGCTGACGTTACCACCAGCATAGCCACCTTAGTCTCCAGGCCTCCCTGCAGCCCTCTCCATGCCTTTTCAGAGACATGTCCTACGAACCACAGGGGAAGTGGCTCTGAAAACCACCTTTCTGTTGCAGATTGGAGTTGGGACGCTGGCCAATGTCACCCTCTTCTTCCATAATGTCTCCCCAGTCTTGAGTGGCCGCAAACAGAGACCCACACACGTGGTTCTTACCCACATGGCCTTGGCCAATCTCTTGACTCTCCTCTCCTCTGGGATTCCCCACACAATAGCGGCTTTCCTTTTGAGCAACCCCCTGTCCAGTCTTGGGTGTAAAGTTGTATATTATACACACAGAGTGGCTCGCAGCTCCACCCTGTGCTCCACGTGTGTCCTGAGCACCTGCCAGTTCTTCACACTCACCCCTGGGAGGGTGGAGCGCATGACGCTCAGGAGAAGCGCCCCCAGGGTCACTGGTCCTTCCTGCTGTGTCTGCTGGGTGTTTGCTGCCTTAACAAATATCTATATTCCTGTGAATGTCACAGAACACGGGGAATAATACTGACGCACAGGGCAGGTGGTACTGCTCTTCCTCAAGTCGCACGGCATTTCATGTCATCGTGTGGTCCGGTCCAGATGCCATATTCATTGGCCTCATGGTCTGGGCCAGCGGCTCCATGGTGGGTCTCCTTCGCAGACATCACCGGAGAGTGCAGCATGTCCACACCCCCAAGGGCCCCCACAGCTGCCCCCCAGAGACCAGAGCCGCCCACACCATCCTGATGCTGGTGGTCACCTTCGTTGTCTTCTACGTGATGAATTCAGTTTTAAGTTTCTACATCACTGCCTTTATAGACCATCACCTGTGGTTGATACAGACATGTAATATTTTGACTTTATGTTTCCCCGCTGTTAGCCCCTTCCTGCTGATCCTTAGGGATCCTAGAACTCCCAGGTTTTGCTCATAAATTGTTAGAAATCTTAAATTCTTGAAATATTAAATACGTAGATGTCAGATTCTATACCATCCCTGATATTATACTTAGTAATCATTTACCAGTTAACTGTTTTGATCATTTGTTTTTGTTTTGACTGTGCAGAATATCATATTCATAACTTCACCATTTCTAAGTGAATATCATTGCCATTACATATATTCACAATGTCTGTGACCATCACCACAGTGTGTATCCAGGGCTTTTAATCATCCTCAACCACCTTGGGACCTGTTAAAGAATGAATCCCATTTCTCCTTGCTCTCAGCTATCCCTCTGCTCTTTTGTCTCTCTTGAATCTGCCTGATCTAGGTACTTCAGATGACCAGATTCATACAGTATTTGTCCTTCTGTGTCTGCATTATGTCACTGAGCAAAATGTTTTCAATGTGATTCCAGTTGGTAGCATGCATGAAACTGTGATTCACTTTTATGGTTGAAACTGGTTCCATTTTATCAATATATATGACATTTTGTTTACACCTTCATCTGTGCATGAACACTCGGGTTGTTTCAACCTTTAGACTATTGAAAATAACATTTTAAACAGTCATGTACAAATATCTACAAGTCCCTTCTTTAAGTTCTCTAGGACACGCACCTATTAGTGAAATTTGTATGTCATATGGTACTTCTATACGCATCCTTCTGAGAAACC
Source organism: Smutsia gigantea (assembly GCA_032199065.1). NCBI lineage: Eukaryota > Metazoa > Chordata > Mammalia > Pholidota > Manidae > Smutsia > Smutsia gigantea. The sequence continues at coordinate 28,238 of JAVSCE010018724.1, read as the reverse complement.
ACCAAACTGTTTTCACAAAGCTCCTGCATCATTTCACATTCCCACCAGCAATGCACAGAGGTGATGCCAGTTTTTCCATATTCTTTACAAACGTATTTTATGTGTTAGATTACAGCCAATCAACCATGTGTGAAGTAGTGTATACTTGTGGTTTTCATTTGCATTTCCCCATGACTAATGATGTTGAGCGTATTTCTGTACACTTACTGGCAATTTGTATATTTTTGGAGAAATGGCTATTCATGTCCATTGCCCAATTTTATACTGGGGTTCTGTTTTTCATTTATGAGTTTTTTAAAAATATGCTCTGGATATTGATCCCTGTGAGTACAAGATTCACAAATTCGTCCTCCATTCTGTAGTTTTTGATTAAGTTGTGGTCTCTTGAGGGCAGTCCTTTAGGCATGGTGACTCTGTCGCAGCGGGTGGGGCAGACGGAGCCCGCCAGTACAGGGAATGTGACTGCAGATCAGATCCCGACGGTACCATTGGTAACACTATTCTGTTCATGCACTCAAACCTTTACCATTCACTGTACACTGCTTTTGTGAATGATGTTTACCTAAGTTTAGCTGTGTGGCTGGAGTGAAAGCTTTGATCAGTCGGAACACCGGGAAGGGAACACAGAAGCCATTCTGCCCCATGACTTCTCCCACTATTCTCCATTTCCTTTGGACCTCATTGAGTTAACTGCTGCAAGGTTCTCCTTGTAAATACATCATCTCTCTGTCTTTTAACAGACTCATCACTGTTCCTAGTTATAATCACCATTCTCCAGAAGAAGGAAATACGTGGGGAAAATAGGTGAAACGAGATCTCCTTGTGGTAAATAATTGTTCAGAGAAGACAAGGGTGTCACCAAAGTGTGTGTGGACTTATGATACTACTGTCTACAGTGTTGTGTGCAGAAATCATCCATTAAAATTTGTATCTCACCCTAAATTTCTCAAAATATTGCAAAAAATAAAAGGAAGGAATGGTTCCAAATTCATGTTGAGACCAGCATTATTGCAATACCTTACTCTAACAAAGAAACTGAACAAAAGAAAAGAACAACATCCATAGGAATGCACACGCAGAAAATATCAAGAAAAATATTAGCAAACAAAATTTAAAAAGACACTAAAAGAATCATTCTGCACAACCAAGTAGGATTTATATAAGGGATGCAAGGATGGCCCAATATCTGAAAATCCATGAATGTGATACACCCATTAACAGAAGAAAGGATAAACACCACCTAATCATCTCAACAGATGCAGAAAAAGCATTTGATAAAATTCAACATTCACTCATAAAAGCTGTCAACAAAGATGGCATAAAGGAAACATAGCTCAACACTATAAAGCCCACATATGACAAACTCACCACTAATATCACAGTCAGTGGTGAAAACATGAGCTAGACTAGGATGCCCACTCTCACCACTTTCATTCAACAAAATCCTGGAAATCCTAGCCACAGGACTCAGGCATGAAAAAGAAATAAAATACATCCAAATTCATATGGAGGAAGTAAAATTTTCAGTATTTGCAGAGGACATACTAAAATTAGAAAACTAAAAACTCCACCAAAAAACTTAATTAAAATTAAGAAATGAATTCAGGAAGGATGCAGGATACAAAATCGATACACATTTCTGTACAGAGAGACAAAATCCTTCCCCCACCCCAGTTCAATGGACAGAAGAAGAGAAACAGAGTAGGAAAGGGGTGGAGGCGAAGGACTGCTGAACCCCCAGCCCTGGAGATCTGCTCTGGGAGCACGAACCTACACTGCATGGTGCTCTGGAGATCCGTGAGGTTGGAAAGCTAAGACAGGCAGAATAGTTGGACGGACTGAGATTTCAGCCACTTGTGGAAAACAGGTAAGCACATCCAGCCACTCTGGGACAAAAGAAAGGCGGGCAGTCAGAGAGACTTCCTAACAGTGAAATGGCTGCGAAAGGGGCATGGATTGCACTGAGCTTCCTGCTCAAGAGAAAGGACAGGAGGAGAAATATTTCTGGGTGCACTCTGCCTAGCAGGTTGGGAATATTCAGGAGCTTCAGGTGCTCCATCCCCCTGGCTGGCTATGCAGCTCTGAGGCCACCCACCATGATGTGCAGCCTGCTGCCCCTGCCTCCCGGCTGGCAGTGGCTTGCAAACTGGCTGTAACAACCATTGCAGCACGCCTATAGCAACTACAAGTGCAAAGCATAGAGGCCTCTCCCTGCATGCTCAGCCCACTGGCCCTGGCAGTGGAGACAGGCACAGCAGCTGGGAAGCAGTAAAGACCTCCTTGTTCTCAACAGGTACCAGCACTACTCGCCTGTGACTCCCACCACCACTCCAGGGATTGAGCAGCTCCAGAGAGTAGTGGTTCTGGGCACTAGAGGGGGCCACCTAAAAATATGAAACATACAAGGAACCTGGTTCCTACCAAAATCCATCTAACACCAGAAAGAGGGCCTAGTGAAACTCAACTCATCAATCTTCAGAAAGAGATTTCAAAATTAAAAAAAAACAATTAACATGCTCATGTAGCTACAGAAAAATATTCAGGAAATCAGGGAGGAATTCAGGAATGAGATAAAAGGGTTCAAGAATAAATATCTGAAATAAAACATACAATGGAGGGATTTCAAAGCAGATTAGAAGTAGAGGAGACAGTAAATGAACTAGAAATCAAAGAACAGGAATACAAAGGAGCTGAGGCACATAGAGAAAAAAGGATCTCTAGGAATGAAAGAATATTGAGAGAACTGTGTGACAAAACCAAACAGAATAATATTTGCATTATAGGGATACCAGAATAAGAAGGTAGACAAAAGGTATAGAAAGTGTCTTTGAGGAGGTAATTGCTGAAAACTTCCCTAATCTGGGTAAGAAGATAGTCTCTCAGGCCATGGAGGTGCAAAGATCTGCCATACAAGGGACCCAAGGAAGACACCACCAACGCATATAATCATTAATAGGCAAAGACCTAGGATAAGGACAGACTTTTAAAAGCAGCTAGAGGAAAAAAAAATCACATACAAAGGAAAACCCATCAGGCTATCATCAGACTTCTCAAACAGAAATCTTACAGGCCAGAAGGAAGTGGCATGATATATTTAATGCAATGAAGCAGAAGGGCCTCAAACCAAGGATAGTCTACCTGGAAAGGTTATCATTTAAATTTGAAGGAGGAATTAAAGAATTTCCAGATAAGTAAAAGCTGAGAGAATTTACCTGCCACAAACTGCCTCTACACTGCATTTTACAGGGACTGCTATACATGCAAGTATTCCTAAAGCTAAATAGCTGTCACTCAAAGAAAAAAAACATACTAAATAAAGTTGAACATTAATTACTCAGCAGATGCAAAATCAAATCAACCAATGACAGTCAAGGGACTGACAAAGAATACAGAATATGATACCTCATATATAATGTAGGAGAAATAAAAAAGAGGGGAAAAAAAGAACCTTTAGATTATGTTGTAATAGCATACTAAGTGAGTTAAATTAGACTGTTAGATAGTAAGGAAGTTACCCTTGAACCTTTCATAGCCATGAATCTGAAGCCTGCAATGGCAATAAGTACATACCTGTTGATAATCACCCTAAATGTAAATGGTCTGAATGAACCACTGAGAAGACAGAGTCAATGAATGGATAAAAAAACAAGACCCGTCTATATGCTGCCTACAAGAGATTCACTTTAAACCCAAAGACATACACAGACTAAAAGTGAAGGGATGGAAAAAGATATTTCATGTGACAAATAGGGAGTAAAAAAAGCAGTAGTTGCAGTACTTGTATCAGACAAAATAGACTTCAAAACAAAGAAAGTAACAAGATGCAAAGAAGGATATCACATAATGATAAACGGGTCAGTCCACAGGAGGATATAACCATTATAAATATCTATGCACCCAACACAGGATCACCTACATATGTAAGACAAATACTAACAGAATTAAAGGGGGAAGTAGAATGCAATGCATTCATTTTAAGAGACTTCAACACACCACTCACTCCAAAGGACAGATCAACCAGACAGAAAATAAGTAAGGAGACAGAGACACTGAACAGCACATTAGAACAGATGGACCTAACAGACATCTACAGAACACTCCACCCAAAAACCAGCACAATATACATTCTTCTCAAGTCCCCATGGAACATTTTCAAGAATAGATCATATACAGGGCCACAAAAAAGAGCCTCAGTAAATTCAAAGAGATTGAAATCGTACCAACCAGCTTCTCATACCACAAAGGTATGAAGCTAGAAATAAATTACACAAAGAATACAATAAAGCCCACAAACGCATGGAGGCTTAACAACATGCCCCTATATAATCAAAGGATCAATCACCAAAGAAAAACATAGATCAAGTAATATATGGAGACAAATAACAACAGAAACTCAACACCACAATATCTGTGGGACGCAGCGAATGCCATGCTAACAGGGAAGTATATTGCAATACAGGCCTACCTATGGAAAGAAGGACAATCCCATATGAGCAGTCTAAACTCACCATTAATGAAACTAGAAAAATAAGAACAAATGAGGCCCAAAGTCAGTAGAAGGATGGACATAATAAAGATTGCAGCAGATATAAATAATATCAAGAGGAATAAAACAATAGAAAGAATCAATGAAAGCAGGAGCTGGTTTTTTGAGAAAACAAACAAAAGAGATAAATCCCTAGCCAAACTTATCAGGGGAAAAAAGAGAGTCTACACACATAAACAGAATCAGAATTGAGAAAGGAAAAATCCCCATGGACACCACAGAAATACAAAGAATTATTAGAGAATACTATGAAAAATTATATGTGAACAAATGGGATAACCTACAAGATATGGACAACTTTCTAGAAAAACACAACCTTCCAAGGCTGACCCAGGAAGAAACAGAAAATCTGAACAGACCAATTACGAGCAATGAAATTGAATTGGTAAGCAAAAAACTATCTAAGAACAGAACTCCTGGGCCAGATTGCTTCACCACTGAATTTTATCAAACATTTAGTGAAGACCTAATACCCATCCTCCTTAAAGTTTTCCAGAAAGAGAGGGAAGGGAAATAGAAGAGAAGGGAAAACTTCCAAACTCATTCTAGGAGGCCAGCATCACTCTAATACCAAAGCAGGCAAAGACACCACCAAAAAAAAATTACAGACCAATATCCCTGATGAACATAGATGCAAAAATACTCAACAAAATATTAGCATATCGAATTAAATAATACATCAAAAAGATCATCCATCCTCACCAAGTAGGATTTATTCCAGAGATGCAAGGATGGTACAACATTTGAAAATACATCAACATAATCCACCACATCAACAAAAAGGACAAAAATCACATGATTATCTCCATAGATGCTGAAAAAGCATTCGACAAAACTCAACATCGTTCATGATAAAAACTCTCAAGAAAATGGGTATAGAGGGCAAGTAACTCAACATAATAAAGGCCATATATGACAAACCCACAGCCAACATCATACTCAACATCAAGAAGATGAAAGTTTTTCCTTTAAGACTGGGAACAAGACAAGGATGCCCTCCCTCCCCACTTTATTCAGCATAGTTCTGGAGGTCCTATCTATGGCAATCAGACAACACAAAGAAATAAAAGGCATCCAGATTGGTAAGGAAGAATTTAAACTGTCACTGTTTGAAGATGACATGATATTGTACATACAAAACCCTAAAGAATCCACCCCAAAACTACGAGAACTAGTAATTGAATTCAGCAAATTTGTAGGATACAAATTAATATACAGAAATCTGTTGCATTCCTATATACTAATGATGAAGTAGCAGAAAGAGAAATCAAGAAAACAATTACATTTATGATTGCATCAAAAAGAATAAAATACCTAGGAATAAACCTAACGTAGGAAGTGAAATACCTATACCTTGAAAACTACAAGACACTCATGAGAGAAATTAAAGAAGATACCAATAAATGGAAATACATCCCATACTCATGGATAGGAAGAATTAATTTTGTCAAAATGGCCCTCTTGCCTAGAACAATCTACAGATTCAATGCAATCCCTACCAAAATATCAACAGCATCTTCAACGAACTAGAGCAAACAGTTCTAAAATTCATATGGAACGAAAAAAGTCCCCAAATAGCCAAAGAAATCCTGAGATGGAAGAATAAAGATGGGGAGGGTGGAGATTATACTCCTGCCTTCAAGCTCTACTTGAAGTAAAAGCTACAGTGATCAAGACAATTTGCTACTGGCACAAGAACAGACTCATAGATCACTGAAACAGAAGAGAGAGCCCAGACATAAACTCAAGCATATAGCATATATGGTCAATTAATATATGATAAAGGAGCGATGGATATAAAATTGAGAAATGACAGCCTCTTAAACAACTGGCGTTGGCAAAACTGAACAGCTACATGTAAGAGAATGAAACTGGATTATTTTCTAATTTCACATACAAAAGTAAACTCGAAATGGGTCAAAGACATGAATGTAAGCCATAAAACCATAAAACTCTTAGAAGAAAACATAGGCAAAAATCTCTTGAATAGAAACATGAGCAACTTTTTTCTGAACACATCTCCTCGGGTAAGGAAAACAAAAGCAAAAATGAACTAATGGGACTACATCAAACTAAGAAGATTCTGTACAGCAAAGGATGCCATCAGCAGAACAAAAAGGTATTTTACTGTATGGGAGAATATATTTGTAAATGACATATCTGACAAGGGATTAACATCCAAAATATATAAAGAACTCACATGCCTCAACACCCAAAAAGCAAATACCCCTTTTAAAAAATGTGCAGAGGATATGAACAGACAATTCTTCAAAGAAGAAATTCAGATGGGCAGCAGGCACATGAGAAAGATGCTCCACATTGCTAATTATCAGGGAAATGCAAATTAAAACCACAATGAGATATCACCTCACACCAGTGAGGATGGCCAACAACAAAAAGACTAGGAACAACAAATGCTGGCAACTATGCAGAGAAAGGGGAATCCTCCTGGCCAGGTGCTGGGAAGGTAAATTAGTTCAACCATTGTGAAAAGAAATATGGAGGTTCCTCAAAAAACTAAAAATAGAAATACCATTTGACCCAGGAATTCCACTCCTAGGAATTTACCCAAAGAAAACAAGTTCTCAGATTCAAAAATACATATGCACCCCTATGTCTATTGCAGCACTATTTACAATAGCCAAGATATGGAAGCAACCTAAGTGTCCATCAGTAGATGAATGGATAAAGAAGATGTGGTACGTATACACAATGGAATATTATTCAGCCATAAGAAGAAAACAAATCCTACCATTTGCAACAACATGGATGGAGCTAGAGGGTATTATGCTCAGTGAAATAAGCCAAGCCAAAAAAGACAAGTATCAAATGATTTCACTCATATGTGAAGTATAAGAACAAAGAAAAAATACTGAAGGAACAAAACAGCAGCAGACTTACAGAACCCAAGAACGGACTAATAGTTACCAAAGGGAAAGGGACTGGGGAAGATAGGTGGGAAAGGAGGGATAAGAGGGAAAAAGGGGCATTACGATTCGCAGACGTAATGTTGGGGGGGCATGGGGAGGGCTGTACAACTCAGAGAAGACAAGTAGTGATTCTATAGCATCTCACTACGCTGAAGGAGAGTGACTGTAATGGGGTTGGTGGGGGGGACCTGATGAAGGGGTAGTTTAATAACCATAATATTGCACATGTAATTGTAGATTAATGATACCAAAATAAATTATATTTAAAAAAATACCTAGGGATAAATTAAACCATGGAGATGGAGGCACTCTACTCTGAAACTGTAAGACATTGATAAAAGCTGTTGAAGATGACATAAATGAATGGAACAATATTCCATGCTCATGGATTGCAAAAATTAATATTGTTAGAATGGACAAACTACCAAAAGCAATTACAGACTCAGTACAATTTCTATCAAATACCAATGACATTGTTCACAGAATGAGAACAAATAATCCTAAAATTTGTATGGACCCACAAAGGATCCTGAATGAAGAAAGCAATCTTAAGTAAGAAGAACAAAGCTGAAGGTATCAAGCTCCCTGATTTAAAACTATAGTCCTAAACTATCTTAGTCAAAATAATATAGCACAAAAATAGACACATACATCAATGGAACAGAATAGAGAGCCCAGATATAAGCCCACACATATTGGGTCAGTTGCTCTATGACTAGGGAGGCAAGTACACACAAGGGGAAAAGACAGTCTCCAATGATGAATGATGTTGGGAAACTGGACAGCTGTATCTGAAAGAATGCAAGGGATGCTATTTTATACCACACACAGAAATAAACTTGAGATGAAATAATGGACTAAGGGACACATCTGGAAATTTTACAACTCCTAAGGAACAACCCATAGGCAGTAAACTCTTGGACATCTGCATGACTGATTTTATTCTGGATGCATGCCCCCGGCAAGGGAAGGAAAAGCAAAAATGAACAAGGAGGAGTACATCAAAGTAAAAGCCTCTGCAGAACAGCCAGGGTGCCTATATGAACAAGACAAGAACTGACCAGTGTTGGTGAGGATGTGGGGACAAGGGGCTCCTCCACCTGCCGGGGCCGCAGATTGCTGCAGCCACTGTGGGAAACAGCATGGAGGCTCTCAAACACGAAAAAGACAAACACAAGACAACCCAGCCATCCCGCTTCCAAGAATGTACAGAAAGAAAACAAAAACACTAATTTGAAAAGATATATACACTTTTCTATTTATCACAGCACTTTTTAAAATTTCCAAAATATGGAAGGAACCTAAATGTCCACAGAAAGAACAGATCAAAAGAGGTGGTCGGTACATACAATGGAGTATTACTCAGCCATAAAGTAGAATGACATCTGGCCATTTGTGACAAAATAGTTGGACCTAGAGGGTATGTTGCTAGTGAACTACGTCACACAAAGAAAGAAATACCATATGATCTCACTTATATGTGAAATCTAAAAATCTAAGAAGCAATAGAAACGAATAGACAAACAAACAGAAATAGTCTCATAAACACAGAGAACAGATTTGTGGCTTCTGAAGGGGAAAGTGATTGGGAGATGGGTGAATTAGGTGGAGAAGATAAAGAGGGTCAAATTCCCAATAAGTGAGACCTGGAGATGAAAATTACAGCACAGGGAACAGAGTCAATAATACTGTGCTGACATTCTGCTGTGAACAAAGGTAACTATTTTCATAGTGACAAACATTTCCTAATGTACATTTTTTTTGAGGCATCAGTTGTACGCCTAAATTGGAAAAATATTACATCAACTAAACTTCAATTAAAAAACAAAAAAATGTGTATTTTAAGGAATAAATGTTAAACATAGTTGTAAAAATTATAAATGTTCAGACTGACATTAAATAATGAAAATGACACATCAAGGTAAATAATTAGTCCGAAAGGTAGACGAAAAGCATGAAGACATACTGAAGCCATAACAAAGACTGCCTGTCCCAGGCCTGGGGACACTGGGCTCTCAGATGAGGCGGGTGGCGGCCCTAGAGGCCCCACAGGTACACAGAAGGGCACGCAGCACACCTCCCAGTCACGTGGGAACATGCTAGGCTCAAGGGCCCCGTGGTCCCGGTCACCCCCACGCACTGCTGCCCTCCTGGGTGCAAGCAGCCAGACGACAATGGGAAAACCAGTGGGGCTGGGTTCCAACAAAACTTTATTCACAAACACAAGCAGCCAGCCCTCAGGACAGGGATTGCTGACCCCTGAGTTGTGGGCTTAGGTGCCGGGTCAGGGTGTTCCCTTCAGGGTAGTACAGGGCAGTGCCCCCACTGACAGCATGGCAGGGGTGTGGGTGCGCGGTGGCCGGGAAGGACAGCACCAGGGGACCAGCTGGGGGGACAGGATCTTTATGCAGAGAGCAGGGGTCTGCAGAAGGAAGCGTTTGTCTTAGGGGACTCGGGAGGGAAGGCGGGGCTGGCTGGCAGGGCTGTGTCTGGGGTTCACTGGGGGGTTCTGTGTAAGAACAGTGACAGGCAGGCAGGTCTGAACACCTGGGGGCGTGCACAGAGGGGGGCAGCTACGCGCACTGCCAGGTCCCAGGACAAGGTCGCATGCCCAGCGCGTGTGAAGCGGCATCTAGAGCAGGTGGGTGACGTTCCTGTGGAACAGGTGAGCATGTGTATAGAAGTGTGCACATCAGCGAGCAGCTTGAGACTTATTTACCAAAAGTCCTTTTATGTAGGATTTTTATACATATTTTTATTGGAGTTGATACACAATATTATATGCTTTCAAACACACAACATGGTGATTTGACTGTTTTCCACATTACTCAGTGCTCACCACGGCTAATGAGGTTACCATCTGTCAACATAGGAAGATGTTACAGAATCACCGACTGTGTTCTCTATGCTGCACGTTCATCCCCATCACTAATTTATATCATGATTGAGACTTTTTGCCCCTGTAATGCCTCTACCTGTACTGCCCCACACTCAGTCCCTCCCCCAGGGTCTATGACTCAGCTGCTGTTCTGTTCATTTTGTTTTGTTTTGTTTTCAGAGAAACCACATGTAAGTGAAACCAAACTTGCAAGTGGACCTGCCCACCATTGAGAAAACACCACTGAGAGGACAGGATTCTGATCCAGTGAGAGTGATATTAAGAAATACTTCTGAGTAGGTTTCATTCATTTCTGGTTCAAAGTAAGAGGGGCTTATATTCATGAGAGTAAATGTATTTGAAACCAGCCATGTCCGTGTCCTGAGGATTGAATTGTTGCTAAGTGTTTGGTGGGACAGTCTCTGCCCTGATTCGAAATGCACATTCACCACAAAACCCAACCCTACAGTTGTAATTCAGAATGAAAATAAAAGAGGGGCCACACTCATAAAAAGAAAACCATTCTCAGGATAGTGTGCGCTCCTTTTGAAATGATTAAGTGCAGTTCCCGGGAAATTTCACAGGACAGACTGCCTTCCCTCTGCTGGGACTGGGGAGCAGAGCAGTGAGGGGAGCAGGGGGAGGGACCACGTCCACTGCACCCGGGTGGGAATCTCAGTCTAAACTGTTAAGGAGCCAGTGCCGAGGGCTCTAACCTCCTGGGAAGACCACCCCAGATCATATGCTGATGATCAGCGAGCACGCCCTCTGGAATGCGTTTGGGATGGGGACAGAGCACGTAAGAGAAGCCCAGGACACAGTGAGGGAGCCCCTGTGCATTACGTGTCTGCCACCCGGTTACCACTTCCATCCTGACCGGATCCCCCATGGGAACAGGAAACTTTCTCTCTGCTCAGCTGCTCTCGGAGACTTGTCAGTAATTGCCAGCACTTGGCCCTAATCGCCTGCCAGGCTGGAGGGTGATGGCACCGGGGTGGGATTCGCTGCTCGCTGGAGATGCCCTGAGTCTCCGAGCAGACAGTGTCACCAGGACTAGCCAGGACGTGGTAATTAATGCGCCCCGGGGGGACGTCAGGTCCGGGAGCCCTGCCCTGTAAGTACGGCCCCTCCTGAGTGACGTCCCTGCAGAAGCTCAGGAGCAGAGCCTGCAGGTAGGTGCCTCCCCGCGGTCAGGGAGCCAGCAGGGAGGAGCTCCCCAGGAAGGACACAGAGCCAGGCCGGGGCCCCAGGACAGCACAGGCCCCCCTGCCAGGTGCTCCGCTGACCTTCCCGGCGTGAATGGGCAGGAGGACGGTGGGCACCCATTTGCCTGTTTGAAATCCCATTGGGTGGGATGCAGCGTCTCAGGGATTTCTGCCCCGGTGTCTGTGGGGTTCTTGTGTGTGTTGTGTTGTGTGTAAGTGTTGCTAATATTTTTATCTCTGGAATTGAATGGGGAAACCGCCGCAGTAATTCCTGAACTTGAGGGGACAGGCAGAGAATGAAGAATTATAGAGAGATGAGATCAGGTTAATTGTGAAAATGGTGTGAATTTTGGAAATAAGCGATGTATAGGGCTTTTATTTAATGAGAAGTAGGAATTAGACCCATAATCTCTGTGATGACTAATTTCACTGTAGTTGGAAATATGGTGGAATGTGCCCTGGGCCAAGCACATCAGTCTGAATGTCTGTCCCCCTAAGGTGCATATGTTGCAGTCACAACCCCAGAGATGACAGGAGGTAGTGGGGCAAACAGCGCTCACAGGACAGACACAATGGCCTTCAGTTTGTTTTAGAGGAAGCACAGCTGTGTCCTCAGGAAAGGGGCGGGAGATAGGACTTCAGAGTCTCCCTGTTTTCTCCAGAACAGTTTGCACCCGGTCACCCAACAACACAGGGAAAGACCTGCACACACTGTTCCCCTGCCTGTGGGTGGAGATGGCCCCTGGGTAGCAGGCCCTGGGTGTGGGGTCCTGGGACAGCACAGGCCATCTTCCATGCAGGCGTGGGGACCTAGGGTGTGTGAGGATCGGGGCTGAGAGTCAGCTCTGCTCCCAGAGAGAAGCTGACCGTCCACACCAGAGATAATGAAACTGCTCAGGCCACTGCGGTAAAGGAGTCTGAGAAATGACCATTTCTAGGAGAGTCTGTCCAGCAGGGGCTCATCAGAGGAAGGCGGGGAGGCAGCAGCTGGGGTCCCTCAGGGCGGGTAAGGGTGCTCAGCAAACAGGAAAACACAGGCTCACGCATCGTGGATGGTATTACTTTGAGCAAGCTTCTCACTAAGATTAACAGTAAGAAATGTTAAGTATTTTATTTTAACTCATTTTTCCTTTCTAACGCCCTCCTTTGCTATGTAGACCCGTCTCTGACCCAAGGCATCCTCTGCCTCTGAAGGGCTTCCTGTACCATCCTGCACGGCAGGCCCAGGGCCCAGAAACCACATCCGTGGGATTTTTCTCTCCACACTAATATTTTGCTCCACTCCCCTCTGCTTGCATGGTGTCTGCAGAGCAACTGGATGAAATCTTTCTTTGCTCGTCTGCAAGAAAATGTTATGTGTGGGGGGAGCTGAGGGGTTTTGTATCATTTTGGTTTCTGTTTTCTTTGCACTTCTCCTGCTTGGTGTTTGCCGAGTGTCCCCCAGCACGGCTGTGGTGCTGACCTCACTGGGGGGGAGATCGTCTGTCACTTATGTGTCTCTGCTGTTCCTTCTCTGCCAGTCCAGTTATGCAGAGTTACCCCTTGGGTGGTCGTTCCCCAGTCCAGGAATATTCCAACCTGTGTTTTCCCCCTTCTGTCTTCTGTTTGCTTTTCAGTTTGGGAGTTTCTATCAATGCGTCCTCATGCTCAACAGTACGTGCCTCCACCATCCTCAGTCTATGCACAGGCGCCTCAAGGGCACTGTGGTTTCTCTTACAATGTTTGTTTGTCTCCCCCTCCTCTGCTCAGTTGTCTGGCCCTTCTCACGTACTGTCTGCTTCACCGATCAGAGCTCATGGCATATTAATTACAGGTGCTTTAAACGATGGTCTGATAATCCGACTTCCCTCCTGGTCTGGGCCTGATGCGATCTCTGTGTTCCAATTCCTTGCTGTTGTGCCTTTCAGTACACCTTGTCATCATTACTCATGGTGGATGTGAGGTGGAGGGTCGAGGAACTGCTCTAATCGCCCTTTTGAGTGAGTGGGAGGTGTGGGCAGAGGGCACCGCCTGCACCCCTAGGACCAGGCCTCAGTGACTGGGGAGGCTGTGCCTCTGGGCTGGGAACTGCACAGGGACCTCTGAGCCTTGTCCCCTGCAGACAGGACAGCATGGCTACAGGGGCTGGGCTTGGGTAACCCCTTCACAGGGCCGTGGGCTCTGATAACACCCCAGAGGTTTAGGCCCCAGGGAGGAGTTTCATGGGGGCAGGCCTTGTGGAGAAGAACTCGGGGCTCTCGTGTTTTTCAAAAGTCATTTTACATTCCCTGTGTCAAAAGCAGAAGGGGGAATTTCTCTGATATTTACTGAGAGAACTGGTCCCACTCACAAAACTGAGGCGGCCCCTCATTACTTGGTCTGCCTGGGCAATATGGGTATCAGACTTTGCACACTGAGCCCCCGCCCTTTGTGAACCCTAGGGTGGGCTTCCCTACCCCCACACAGCCCTGGCTGTGGTCTCCTCTTAGGGTCTCCGATCCAGGAAGCCTTGATGGCCAGTATTCACTTTCCTCCCTCCCATCACCAAAGCAGTGATGTCCCCAGGGTCCTCAGCTCTCTTACAGATTCAAGAATTTTCAGATGTTTCGTTGTTAAACTATTGTTAGAATGTAGTGTTGACTTCCAAGCACATCACATGAAATGCCAAAAAGCAGAAACAGCTACTGATTTTGTAAACTTATTTTGTATCCACTCACTCTGTGGATCATTGTTCTAAAGTGTATAAGAAAATTAGTTCGATTATATTACCATCTCAGCAATACTTTTGAACTGTCCATGTCATGGTCGAAGATGAGCCATCCGTACAATAGCAGGGCAACCAGGGTGTGTCGGGGTGCAGCATGTGCCCTTGTCCCTCGGCACACAGTCACCCTCGGGACAGGCCATGAGCACCTACGAGTACAGCAGTATGTGGACCACCACAGACACGGTTCCTCATTTCAAGGACTGTACATCCTGGACAGTCAGAAAATAAAGTTAATAGAAATAAATACAAAATAATAATGTCGTAAATAACAACTGGCATCAGGTGTATGTCTTCCAGGTAAAGCCATCTCTCCAGAGGATGAAGTGTCTCCCTTTGCAGAAGAAAGGGAAAGGATCCTGGTCCAAGGCTGGTTGTATAAGAAGGCTGCTGACGTTACCACCAGCATAGCCACCTTAGTCTCCAGGCCTCCCTGCAGCCCTCTCCATGCCTTTTCAGAGACATGTCCTACGAACCACAGGGGAAGTGGCTCTGAAAACCACCTTTCTGTTGCAGATTGGAGTTGGGACGCTGGCCAATGTCACCCTCTTCTTCCATAATGTCTCCCCAGTCTCGTGTGGTCACAAGCAGAGACCCACACACGTGGTTCTCACCCACATGGCCTTGGCCAATCTCTTGGCTCTCCTCTCCTCTGGGATTCCCCACACAATAGCGGCTTTCCTTTTGAGCAACCCCCTGTCCAGTCTTGGGTGTAAAGCTGTATATTATACACACAGAGTGGCTCGCAGCTCCACCCTGTGCTCCACGTGTGTCCTGAGCACCTGCCAGTTCTTCACACTCACCCCTGGGAGGGTGGAGCGCATGACGCTCAGGAGAAGAGCCCCCAGGGTCACTGGTCCTTCCTGCTGCGTCTGCTGGGTGTTTGCTGCCTTAACAAATATCTATACTCCCGTGAATGTCACTGGTGCGCAGAACACGGGAAATGACACTGACACGCAAGGCAGGTGGTTCTGTTCATCCTCGATTCCCAGGACAGGCGTTGGCATCTTGTGGTCCGGTCCGGATGCCGTGTTTATTGGCCTCATGGTCTGGGCCAGTGGCTCCATGGTGGGTCTCCTTCGCAGACATCACCGGAGAGTGCAGCATGTCCACACCCCCAAGGGCCCCCACAGCTGCCCCCCAGAGACCAGAGCCGCCCACACCATCCTGATGCTGGTGGTCACCTTCGTCGTCTTCTATGTGATGAATTTGGTTTTCTCTGTTTACATCGCTGTCTTTTTAGATCTTCAGCTATGATTGATACAGACAAGTAATATTTTCGCTTTATGTTTCCCCACTGTTAGCCCCTTCCTGCTGATCCTCAGGGATCCTAGAACTCACAGGTTTTCCTCTTAAATTGTTAGAAATCATTCTTGAAATATTAAATACATACATGTCAGCTTCTGTACCATCCATGATATTATACTTAGTAACCATTTATCAGTTAACCATTTTTATAATTTGGTCGTTTTTGACTGTGCAGAATATCATATTCATGACTTCACCATTTCTAAGTGCACGTCATTGAAATTCAATACATTCACAACATCTGTGACCACCACCACTGTGTGTACCCAGGACTTTTCATCAACCTCAACCAACTTGGGACCCAATAAAGAATGAATCCCATTTCTCCTTGCTCTCAGCTATCCCTCTGCTCTTTTATCTATATTAAATATGCCTGACTTAGGTACTTCATATGACCAGATTCATACAGTGTTTGCCCTTCTGTTTCTGCATTATCTCACTAAGCAAAATGTTTTCAATGTCATTCCACTTTGTAGCACACATGAAACGATTCACTTTTATGGTTGAAACTGGTTCCATTTTATCCATCTATATGACATTTTGTTTACACCTTCATCTGTGCATGAACACTTAGGTTGTTTCCACGTTTAGACTAGTGGAAATAACACCATTTTGAACACTGGTGTAGAAGTATCAGGCAAGTCACTGCTTTGAATTCTTCAGGACACATGCCTAGGAGTGAAATTTCTATGTCATATGGTAGCATTTTGAGAAATCACCAAACTGTTTGTGCAAAGTTCCTGCATCATTTCACAATCCCATCAGCAATGCACAAAGGTGCCAGTTTTTCCACATGCTTTACAAAACTTATTTTATATGTGGGATTATAGCCAATCAACCATGTGTGAAGTACTATGTACTTGTGGTTTTCATTTGCATTTCCCCGTGACTAATGATGTTGAGCGTATTTCTGTACACTTACTGGGAATTTGTATATTATTGGAGAAATGGCTATTCGTGTCCATTGTCCAATTTTATACTGGGGTGCTGTTGTTCGTTTACGATTTTTTAAAAATACCCTCTGGATATTGATCAATGTGAGTACAAGATTCACAAATTCTTCCTCCATTCTGTAGTTTGTCATTAAGTTGCAGTCTCTTGAGGGCAGTCCTTTAGGCACGGTGACTTTGTCGCAGTGGGTGGGGCAGACGGAGCCCGCCAGTACAGGGCATGTGACTGCAGATCAGATTCCCACCGTACCATTGGTAACACTATTCTGTTCATGCCCTCAAAACTTTACTATTCACTGTACACTGCTTTCGGCCAATGATGTTTACCTAAGTTTAGCTGTGTGGCTGGAGTGAAAACTTTTATGAGTTGGAATCCAGAAGGCAACACAGAAGCCATTCTACACCATGACTTCTTCCACTGTTCTCCATTTCCTTTGGAACTCATTGAGTTAACTGCTGCAAGCTTCTCCCCTGTAAATACATCACCTCTATCTCTTTTAAAAGATTCATCACTGTTCCTAGTTATAATCATCATTCTGCAGGAGAACGAAATATGTGGAGAAAATAGGTGAAATGAGATCTCATGGTAAATGATTGTTCAGAGAAGACAAGGGTGTTCCCAAAGTGTGTGTGTGTGTGTGTGTGTGTGGAGTTATGAAACTACTGTCTACAGTACAGTGTTGTGTGCAGAAATCATCCATAAAAATTGGTATCTTACCCTAAACTTCTCAAAATATTGCAAACAGTAAAAGGAAGGAAGGATTCCAAGTTCATTTTAGCACCAGCATTATTATAGTACCATAATCTAACAAAGATATTACACAAAAGAAAATTAAAGACTAATATCCATAGGAATGTACACCAAGAAAATATCAAGAAAAATATTAGCACACCGAATTGAAAGATATTAAAAGGATCATTCCGCATAGCCAAGTAGGATTTATATAAGGGATGCAAGGATGGCTCAATATCTGCAAATCCATGAATGTGATACACTCATTAACAGAACAAAGGATAAATACAACATGATCATTTCAACAGATGCAGAAAAAGCTTTTGATAGAATTCAACATTCATTCATAAACACTGTAACAATGAGGGTATAAAGGAAACATAGCTCAATGTAATAAGGCTCACACATGACAAACTCACCACTAATATCACAGTCAGTGGGGAGAAGCTGAGCTAGACTAGGATACCCACTCTCACCACTCTCATTCAAAATAATCCTGGAAATCCAGCCACAGCACTCAGACAAGAAAAAGAAATAAAAGACATGCAAATTGGTATTGAGGAAGTAAAATTCTCACTATTTGCAGATAACATAGTACAATTAGAAAATTAATACTCCACCAAAATATCTTAATTAAAATTAAGAAATGAATTCAGTAAAGGTACAGGACACAAAATCGATACACATTTCTGTGTACTAAAATGTTGCATTTCTATATACTTATAATGAACTAGCAGTAAGAGAAATTAGGGAAAAATAACCATATACGATTTCATAAAAGGATAAAATACCTAGGAATAGGCCAGAGAAATTAATGATGGTGGCGTGAATGGTGAGAGAGAAATCTCCTCCCAAAACCACATATAATATGAAAATATAACAAATACATGAAATTCTGAAAGAAAACAGGAAAGAAGGCTGTGATAGACTGCCTACATCTGGGGAAGCCAGCAGACCTCAAGGACAAGGGTAAGGTACCAAAGCCGTGATCTGGATGGACCCTAGCTCTTCCCCCACCCCAGCTCACCAGAGGGAGGAAGAGAAACAGAGTAGGGAAGGGATGCAGCCGTAGGACTGCTGAACACCCAGCCCTGGATAACTGCTCTGGGAACACGAACCTACATTACGTGGTGTCCTGGGGATCAGTGTGGGTGGAAAGCTAAGACAGGCAGAATACTTGGATGGACTGAGATTCCAGCCTCTTGTGGAAAACAGGGATCCACATCCGGCCACTCTGGGACAAAAGAAAGGCAGGCAGTCTGAGAGACTTCCTAACAGTGAGATGGCTGTGAAACGGGGAAGGATTGCACTGAGCTTCCTGCTCAAGAGAAAGGACAGGAGAAAATTGTCAGGGCACTCTTTGCCCAGCAGGTTGGGAACATTCAGGAGCTTCGGGTGCTCCATTCCCCTGGCTAACTCTGCAGCTCTGAGGCCCCACCATGATACACATCCTCCTGTGCCTTCCTCCTAGCCAGCACTGGTTCGCAAACTGGCAGTCCTAATCGTTGCACCAGGCGAGCCAGTTTGCCACCACTTACAGCAACTAAAATTGCAAAGCATAGAGGCTTCTACCTGCATGCTCAACCCACTGGCCCTGGTAGTGGAGACAGGCATTGTAGACAGGAAGCTGGAAAGACTGCTTTCCTCCAGATAGGCTCCAGTGCCACTCGCCTGCCATCCCAACCACCACTCCAGAGGCTGAGCAGCTCCAGAGAGTAGAGCTTCTGGGCACTAGAGGGCACCAACAACAAATACGAAATGTCCAAGGAACCTGATTCAAACCAAAATACCACAAACACCAGAAAGACGGCCTAGTGAAACTGAACTCATCAATATTCCTGAAAGAGATTTCAAAATAAAAATCATAAACATGCTCATGGAGCTACAGAAAAATATTCAAGAAATCGGAGGAATTCAGGAAAAAGATACAAACGTTCAAGAATACAGTATCTGAAATTAAACACACAACGGAAGGATTTAAAAGCAGAGTAGATGAAGCAGAAGAGACAGTACATGAACTAGAAATCACAGAACAGGAATACAATGAAGCTGAGGCACAGAGAGAAAAAACGATCTCTAGGAATGAAAGAATATTGAGAGAACTGTGTGACCGAACCAAACGGAACAATATTCGCATTATAGGGGTACCAGAAGAAGAAGAGAGACAAAAAGGGATAGAAAGTGTCTTTGGGGAAGTGATTGCTGAAAAGTTACCCAATTGGGGGATGGCGATTATCTCTGAAGCCATGGAGGTGCACAGATCTCCCAACACAAGGGACCCAAGGATGACAACATGAACACATATAATAATTAAAATGGCAAAGATCAAGGATAAAGACAGGCTTTTAAAAGCAGCTAGAGAGAGAAAAAAGATCACATACAAACGCATCAGGCTCTCATAAGACTTCTCAACAGAAACCTTACAGGCCAGAAGTGAGTGGCATGATATATTTAATTAAATGAAGGAGAAGTGCCTCGAACCAAAAACACTTTATCTGGCAAGATTATCATTTAAATTTGAAGGAGTGACAAAACAATTTCCAGAGAAGCAAAAGCTGAGAGAATTTACCTCCTGCTACACTGTATTTTACAGGGACTGCTATAGATGCAAGTGTTCCTAAGGCTAAATAGCCATCACTAGAAGAAAAAAAAAACATAGTAAAGAAAGTAGAACAAGGATTGACTTCAGGGAAGATGGCAGTGTGAGCAGGGTGGCAGAAATCTCCTCCCAACATTATATTTATCTACGAAAACACAGCAAATACATCTATTCCTAAAAGAGAGGTGAGAATACACAGGAAAGCGCACAGCATGCAGCTACACCGGAGAGGACTCGGCACCCCAAGAGGCGGGTAAGATACGGAGCCGCGACCCGGCGGGACCCGAGCACTCCCCAACCCCGGTGCACCGGCGGGAGGAGAGAATTCAGAGCCGGGAGGGAGTGGAAGTACACCCTGCGAAGTAGCCAGCCCCAGTGACCTGCGCGGGGAGCGCTAACCCACATTGCACAGGGCAGCGGAGATTGGAGAGACAGAGGGGCAGAATCTGAGCAGGGAACACACCAGGGTGCTTGCAGCCGGCTCCCGAGAAGGAAAAAAAAAAGCGTTCGCTTTCTTTAGTGGTCTTAAAGAGACAGGAGCCCAGCGGAGGAGCCAGATCGCCCCAGCACACTCAGCCCAGCAGGCTGGGAGTCCTGGGGAGTTTCAGACGCCTTAGCTGGCAACTTGGGAAGCGTAGCCATACTTAACACTTCTCACTGAGATCAACAGCCTCCTATTCGTTCCCACCCCTGCCAGAGTGATAAAGGGCCCTGCGGAGCAGCGCAGTCACAGCTGTGGAATAGTGGGGCAATAGCGCCACCTACACCATCCCACAGAATCTACGTCCGGTGGGCATTTTTTTTTGTTTTTTGTTTTGTTTTGTTTTTCATTTTGTTTTCTCTTTTCTTTCTTTTTTTTCTCTTTTTCTTTCTTCCTTTCTTTCTTCTTTTTTCTTATTTATTCTCTTTTTTTCTTCCCTTTTTAAAGTCTGAAAGAGCCCAGCTAACATACGTGGCAACTATCAGTGACCAATTCTATAGCCATGAAAAGACAGAGGAATATGGTTCAGACCAAAATCAACCACACAACCGCAGAGAGGGAGTCTGAAGGGATGGAAATGCACAGTCTTCCTGAAAAAGAATTCACAATAAAAGTCATAACCATGCTGATGGACCTAGAGAGAAATGTGCAAGAGCTGAGGGAGGAAGTGAGAGAACTGAGGAAAGACAATGCAGAAATCAGACAAGCGATCGACGGGCTTAGCAGCAGAATGGACGAGATGCAAGAGACTGTTAATGGAATAGAAAACAGAGAACAGGAGTACAGAGCAGCTGAGGCAGAGAGAAATAAAATGATTTCTAGGAATGAAAGAATATTGAGAGAACTGTGTGACCAATCCAAAAGGAACAATATTCGCATTATAGGAGTACCAGAGGAAGAAGAGAGAGAAAAAGGGATAGAAAGTGTCTTTGAAGAAATAATTGCTGAAAACTTTCCCTCGCTGGGGAAGGAAATAGTCTCGCAGTCCACCGAAGCTCATAGATCTCCCAACACAAGGGACCCAAGGAAGACAACACCAAGACACATAATAATTAAGATGGCAAAGATCAAAGATAAAGACAGGGTATTAAAGGCAGCTAGAGAGAGAAAAAAGATCACCTACAAAGGAAAACCCATCAGACTATCATCAGACTTCTCAACAGAAACCTTACAGGCCAGAAGAGAATGGCATGATGTATTTAACGTAATGAAACAGAAGGGCCTCGAACCAAGAATATTGTATCCAGCACGATTATCATTTAAATATGATGGAGGGATTAAACAATTTCCAGACAAACGAAAGTTGAGAGAATTTGCCTCTCATAAACCACCACTACAGGATATCTTAAATGGACTGCTCTAGAGGGAAGCACACCTAAGGCTAAAAAGATGTCACCAGAGAAAATAAAATCATAGCAAACAAAGCAGACCATCCAAATACTAACTAAAGGCAAGAGGAAAACACCTATTATAGAAAGAATGGAGGAGGAGGAATAAGAAGGGAGAGAAATAAAGAAACATCAGACTGTGTTTACAATAACTTAACAGGAAAGTTAAGTTAGATTGTTAGATAGTAAAGAAGCAACCCTTGAACCCTTGGTAACCACGAATCTAAAGCGAGCAATGGCAATAAGTACATATATATCAATAATCACCCTAAATGTAAATGGACTGAATGCACCAATCAAAAGACACAGAGTAACAGAATGGATAAAAAAGCAAGACCCATCTATATGCTGCCTACAAGAAACTCACCTCAAATCCAAAGATATACACAGACTAAAAGTGAAGGGATGGAAAAAGATATTTCATGCAAACAACAAAGAGAAAAAAGCAGGTGTTGCAGTACTTGTATCAGACAAAATAGACTTCAAAACGAAGAAAGTAGCAAAAGATAAAGAAGGACATTACATAATGATAAAGGGGTCAGTCCAACAAGAAGATATAACCATTATAAATATATATACACCCAACACAGGAGCGCCAGCATATGTGAGGCAAATACTAACAGAATTAAAGGAGGAAATAGACAGCAATGCATTCATCTTAGGAGACTTCAACACACCACTCACTCCAGAGGACAGATCAACCAGACAGAAAATAAGTAAAGACACAGAGGCACTGAACAACACACGAGAACAGATGGACCTAACAGACATCTACAGAACTCTACACCCAAAAGCAACGGGATACACATTCTTCTCAAGTGCACATGGAACATTTTCCAGAATAGACCACATACTAGGCCACAAAAAGAACCTCAGTAATTTCAAAATATTGAAATCCTACCAACCAACTTCTCAGATCACCAAGGTATAAAACTAGAAATAAATTTTAGAAAGCAATCAAAAAGGCTCACAAATACATGGAGACTTAACAACATTCTCCTAATTAACCAATGGGTTAATGACCAAATCAAAACAAAAATCAAAGAATATATGGAGACTAATGACAACAACAACACAAAGCCACAACTTCTGTGGGACGCAGCAAAGGCAGTTCTAAGAGGAAAGTATATTGCAATCCAGGCCTATTTAAAGAAGGAAGAACATTTCCAAATGAATAGTCTAAAGACACAATTACTGAAATTGGAAAAAGAAGAACAAATGAGGCCCAAAGTCACCAGAAGGAGGGACATAATAAAGATTAGAGAAGAAATAAATAAAATTGAGAAGAATAAAACAATAGAAAAAATCAATAAAACCAAGAGCTGGTTCTTTGAAAAAATAAACAAAATAGATAAACCCCGAGCCAGACTCATTAAGAGAAAAAGATAATCTACACACATACACACAATCAGAAATGAGAAAGGAAAAATCACGACGGACCCCACAGAAATACAAAGAATCATAAGAGAATATTATGAGAATCTATATGCTAACAAGCTGGAAAAAATAGTAAAAATGGACAACTTCTTAGAAAAATACAACCCTCCAAGACTGACCAAGCAAGAAACAGAAAAACTAAACAGACCAATCACCAGCGACGAAATCGAATTGGTAATCAAAAAACTACCCAAGAACAAAACCCCGGGCCTGATGGATTCACCTCTGAATTCTACCAGACATATAGAGAAGAAATAACACCCATTCTCCTTAAAAGTTTTCCAAAAAATAGAAGAGGAGGGAATACTTCCAAACTCATTCTATGAAGCCAGCATCACTCTAATACCAAAACCGGGCAAAGACCTCACCAAAAAGAAAATTACAGACCAATATCCCTGATGAACGTAGATGCAAAAATACTCAACAAAATATTAGCAAACCGAATTCAAAAATACATCAAGAGGATCATACACCATGATCAAATGGGATTCATCCCAGGGATGCAAGGATGGTACAGCATTCGAAAATCCATCAACATCATCCACCACATCAACAAAAGAAGAACAAAAACCACATGATCATCTCCATAGATGCTGAAAAAGCATTTGACAAAATTCAGCATCCATTCCTGATTAAAACTCAACAAAATGGGTATAGAGGGCAAGTACCTCAACATCATAAAGGCTATATATGACAAACCCACAGCTAACATCATACTTAACGGCGAGACGCTGAAAGCTTTTCGTCTAAGATCGGGAACAAGACAGGGATGCCCACTCTCTCCACTGCTATTCAACATAGTACTGGAGGTCCTAGCCACAGCAATCAGACAAAACAAAGACATACAAGGCATCCAGATTGGTAAAGAAGAAGTCAAATTGTCACTATTTGCAGATGACATGATACTGTACATAAAAACCCTAAAGACTCCACTCCAAAACTACTAGAACTAATATCTGAATTCAGCAAAGTTGCAGGATACAAATTAACACACAGAAATCAGTTGCTTTCCTATACACTAATGATGAACTAACAGAAAGAGAAATCAGAAAACAATTCCATTCACAATTGCATCAAAAAGAATAAAATACCTAGGAATAAACCTAACGAAGGAAGTGAAAGACCTGTACTCTGAAAACTACAAGACACTCCTAAGAGAAATTAAAGAGGACACTAACAAATGAAATGCATCCCATGCTCTTGGCTAGGAAGAATAAATATTGTCAAAATGGCTATACTACCTAAAGCAATCTACAGATTCAATGCAATCCCTATCAAACTACCAACAGCTTTCTTCAATGAACTGGAACAAATAATTCTAAAATTCATATGGAACCACAAAAGACCCCGAATAGCCAAATCAGTCCTGAGAACGAGGAATAAAAAAGGGGGAATTACACTCCCTGACTTCAAGCTCTACTACAAAGCCACAGTAATCAAGACAATTTGGTATTGGCACAAAAACAGACCCACAGACCAGTGGAACAGAATAGAAAATCCAAACATTAACCCAAACATATACACTCAATTAATATTTGATAAAAGTGCCTTGGATATACAATGGGAGATGACAGCCTCTTCAGCAGCTGGTGTTGGAAAACCTGGACAGCTACATGTAAGAGAATGAAACTGGACTACTGTCTAGCCCCATACACAAAGGTAAACTCAAGGTGGATCAAAGACCTGAATGTAAGTCATGAAACCATAAAACTCTTAGAAAAAAACATAGGCAAAAATCTTTTGGACATAAACATGAGCAACTTCTTCATGAACACATTTCCCGGGGCAAGGGAAACAAAAGCAAAAATGAACAAATGGGACTATATCAAGCTGAAAAGCTTCTGTACAGCAAAGGACACCATCAGTAGAACAAAAGACATCCTACAGTATGGGAGAATATATTCATAAAAAACGTATCTGATAAAGGGTTGACATCCAAAATATATAAAGAACTCATGCACCTTAACAAACAGAAAGCAAATAATCCAATTAAGAAATGGGCAGAGGACATGAATAGACAGTTCTCCAAAGAAGAAATTCAGATGGCCAACAGGCACATGAAAAGATGCTCCACATCGCTAATTATCAGAGAAATGCAGATTAAAACCACAATGAGATATCACCTCACACCAGTGAGGATGGCTAACATCCAAAACACAAACAACAACAAATGTTGGCGAGGATGTGGAGAAAAGGGAACCCTCCTACACTGCTGGTGGGACTGCAAATTATTTCAACCATTGTGGAAAGCAGTATGGAGGTTCCTCAAAAGACTCAAAATAGAAATACCATTTGACCCAGGAATTCCATTCCTAGGAATTTACCCTAAGAATGCAGCAGCCCAATTTGAAAAGGACAGATGCACCCCTATGTTTATCACAGCACTATTTACAATAGCCAAGAAAATGGAAGCAACCTAAGTGTCCATCAGTAGATGAATGGATAAAGAAGAGGTGGTACATATACACAATGGAATATTATTCAGCCATAAGAAGAAAACAAATCCTACCATTTGCAACATTGTTCGAGCTAGAGGTTATTATGCTCAGTGATATAAGCCAAGCGGAAGAAGACAAGTATCAAATGATTTCACTCATATGTGGAGTATAAGAACAAAGAAAAAAACTGAAGGAACAAAACAGCAGCAGACCCACAGAACCCAAGAATGGACTAATAGTTACCAAAGGGAAAGGGACTGGGGAAGATGGGTGGGAAGGGAGGGATAAGAGGGAAAAAGGGGCATTACGATTAGCAGACGTAATGTTGGGGGGGCATGGGGAGGGCTGTACAACTCAGAGAAGAAAAGTAGTGATTCTATAGCATCTCACTACGCTGATGGACAGTGACTGTAATGGGGTTGGTGGGGGGGACCTGATGAAGGGGTAGTTTAATAATCGTAATATTGCACATGTAATTGTAAATTAATGATAATAAAATAAATTATATTAAAAAAATAAATAAATAAAATAAAATTATGCCAAAAAAAACAATCCTAAATTATATATACGTAAAAAAAAAAAAGATATTTCATGCAACATATAGGGAGAAAAAAAGTAGTTGCAGTACTTGTGTCAGACAAAATAGACGTCAAAACAAAGAAAATAACAATGCAAAGAAGGACCATCACATAATGATAAAGGGGTCAGTACAAAAGAGGATATAACCATTATTAATATCTATGCACCCAACACAGAAGCACTTACATATGTGAAACAAATACTACCAGAACTAAAGGGGAAAATAGAAAACAATGCATTCATTTTAGGAGACTTCAACACACCACTCCAAAGGACAGATCAATCAGACAGAAAATAAGTAAGGAGACAGAGGCACTGCACAGCAAATTAAAAAAGATGGACCTAACAGACAATATAAAACACTCCACCCTAAAATCAGCGTGATACACATTCTGCTCAAGTATCCATGGAACGTTTTCAAGAATAGATCATATATTAGGCCACAAAAAAGGGCCTCAGTAAATTCAAAGAGATTGACATGGTACCAACCAGCTTCTAAAACCACAAAGGTATAAAACTAGAAATATAGTGATTCTATAGCATCTCACTACGCTGATGGACAGTGACTGTAATAAGTTGGTGGGGGGACCTGATGAAGGGGTAGTTTAATAACCATAATATTGCACATGTAATTGTAGATTAATGATAATAAAATAAATTATAGTAATTTAAAAAAAACCACAATGAGATACCACCTCACACCTGTGAGGATGGCCAACAACCAAAACACAAACAACAACAAATGTTGGCGAGGATGTGGAGAAAAAAAAGGGAACCCTCCTACACTGCTGGTGGGACTGCAAATTAGTTCAACCATTATGGAAAACAGTATGGAGGTTCCTCAAAAAACTCAAAATAGAAATACCATTTGACCCAGGAATTCCACTCCTAGGAATTTACCCTAAGAATGCAGCAGCCCGATTTGAAAAGGACAGATGCACCCCTATGTTTATTGCAGCACAATTTACAATAGCCAAGGAATGGAAGCAACCTAAGTGTCCATCAGTAGATGAATGGATAAAGAAGATGTGGTACATATACACAATGGAATATTATTCAGCCATAAGTAGAAAACAAATCCTACCATTTGCAACAACATGGATGGAGCTAGAAGGTATTATGCTCAGTGAAATAAGCCAAGTCGAAAAAGACAAGTATCAAATGATTTCACTCATATGTGGAGTATAAGAACTAAGAAAAAAAACTGAAGGAACAAAACAGCAGGAGACTCACAGAACCCAAGAATGGACTAATCGTTACCAAAGGGAAAGGGACTGGGGAGGATGTGTGGGAAGGGAGGGGCAAGGGGGAAGAAGGGACATTACGATTAGCAGATATAATGTTGGGGGGGCCTGGGGAGGGCAGTACAACCCAGAGAGGACAAGTAGTGACTCTATGGCATCTCACTATGCTGATGGACAGTGACTGTAATGGGGTTGGGGGGGAAACCTGATGAAGGGGTAGTGTAATCACCATAATATTACTCATTTAATTGTAGATTAATAATATCAAAATAAACTTTAAAAAACTAGAAATAAATTATGCAAAGAAAACAAGCCCACGAACACCTGGAGGCATAACAAACGCTCCTAAATAATCAATGCATCACTGAACAAATAAAAACAGACATTAAGCAATATATGGAGACAAATAACAACAGTTACACAACACTGCAAAATCTGTGGGATGTAGCGAATGCTGTGCTAAGAGGGAAGTATATCGCAGTACAGGCCTACCTCAGGAAAGAAGAACAATCCCATATGAACAGTCTAAATTCACAATTAATGAGACTAGAAAAAGAAGAACAAATGAGGCCCAAAGTCAGTAGAAGGAGGGACATAAAGAATACAGCAGAAATAAATAATATCGAGCAGAATAAAACAATAGAAAGAATCAATGAAAGCAGGAGCTAATTTTTGGAGAAAATAAACAAAATAGGTAAATCCCTCACCAGACTTATCAAGAAAAAAAAAGAGAGTCTACACACATAAAAAGAATCAGAAATGAGAAAGGAATAATCACT
>JAVSCE010018723.1:0-19084 GCA_032199065.1 Smutsia gigantea | reverse complement strand
GATTAAAGAGTTTTGACTAGCACTTCAGTTTCCTTGATGGTTATAGATATACTCAGTGTTCTATTTGTCAATTTTGCTGTTATGTTTTTCTAAGAATTTACTTATTTCACCTGAATTTTAAAATATTTTGGCTTAAAGTTGTCACACTGTACTTACTAGATTTTTTTTTTCATGTGCAGCATCTGTAGTAATGACTGCTTTATCTTTTCTGTTATTATTGTGACTTTGATCTCTGGTCTTTCCCATTTTCACCAAAGTTTGTCAATTTTGCCCTTTCAAAAAGCCACCTTTTACTTTTGTTCCTCTCTATTGCATCAATCCTGGCATTATTTTTATTATTTTCTTTCTTCTATTTTTTTAGCTGTACTCTTTTTCTAACTTCCAGATAAGTTAGGTGCTTAGTTCATTTAATTTTTCAGCCTCCTATCTCTTCTTAGATATGTATTTAAGACCTATAAATCTCCCTTTTACTATTGCTTACCAACATCTCACAGGTTTCAGAACATAGAATATTCACTCTCATTTAAAGTATTTCCTTATTTACATTTTTACTTCTTTCTAGTTAAAGTTTATTTAGAATGCATTTTTAATTTTTCCAAATTGGGGATTTTTCTAGTTATCTTTTTAAAAGTAATGTATAACTTTATTTTATGGTCAGGGAACATGCTTTCTATCCTCTTACATTTGTTAAAACTTGTTTTATGGCCACAGCTTTATAGTCAATTTGTGAAATTTATGAAGCACTTGAAAAAAATTGTTCTGCAGTTTGGGGTTACAGATGTTCAATATATGCCCATTAGGTCAATTTTTAGATTACATTTCTCTAATATTCTATGTTGTTTTTCAACTACTTGATTAGTTAGTAGAGTCCTGGTATATGTCTGATTTCTCTTCATTCCTGTTAGTTTCAAAAATGTGTCTTAAGGCGACAAATGATAGGATGTAACTTAATGTCAAAGTTTAGAACCACTCTTGTTAAAATCTGAAATGAGGGTATCATTTCTAAGTCAACAGTGAACATTTTACTGGAGATCATATCTAATTATATAAGACTGCTGTTTTGCCCAGCTACAAAAAGAAAAAAGAAAAAAAGAATAAGAACTATGACTATTGGAAAAGAAGAGGTAGTAAGTTTTGTATTTTCTTCAGAAAATATTATCTATATGAAAAACTTTAGAATCATTGGTCAAGCTAGCAAACTCATAGGAAATAACTATAAGGTTTGGAAAGATATAAGATCTATAAACAATAAAAATTAAATAGAAAAAGTGTCCATTTACAAAGCACTCAAAAATTATAAAATTCCTAAGAATATATCTAAAGAAATATACATTATCACTATGGGTGAAATTCTGAAACTTTATAAATATATATAAGATCTGAATAAATAGAGGAATATACCAATTAATTGATAGGAATGCCCAATATGGAAGCTATGTCCAGCCCCAAATTTATTTTAACGTCATGCAATTTCAATTCAAATCAACAGGATCTTTATGGAGCTTGACAAATTTATTCTAAAATGAATAGTGACATTTAGCTTTACTAGTTCTGGAGATGAATAAAGACATGGGGAGTTGCCTTGCCAATTACCAATACTAAGTAAAGCTACAATAATTAAAACTATAGTTTTGGCACAGAAATGGGCAAATCAGCGGACTTAAATGGAGAGTATAGAAAGAGACCCGTGCTTATGTTTGAACTTGGCATATTAAGAGTGGAGTATTCCAACTCAGTGGGGAAAATGGTGGTAGACAATTAGATTTATATCAAAAATCCTAACAATAACCATTCAGATCCCTACCTCCCAACATCAACACAATTCTAAATGAGTGAAACAAATAAAGATAAAAAACAAAGAAAACAATGAAAATGAATTTTTGTGACTTAATGGAAGAGTGGATTACTTAAACAGGAAGGGAACAAATCACAATAGAAAAGATGAATAAGTGATTATACTTAATTTTTCAAAATAATTAAGACACCATAAATTCAAGTGAAGGTGGTGGTGTGGGATGACGTATTTGCTACAATACAATAGATAATTAGTATCCCAAATGTTTAGAAAAATTTATAAATCATAAAAAAACAATTTAACTGAAAAAATAAGTGAAGTATATAGCTAATTTACAAAACTAAAACCCACAAAATGCCATTAAATCTATGAAAAAGTATGTCACCAGGAAACAGACAACACAGTATTAATATAAAAGGAGATAAATTATTTTGCCAATCAAATCACCAACAACTAAAATTTTGACATCAAGTGCATCTGGGGGTGTGGAGAAAGAAACTCCTTCTCTGCTAGTGAGTGTGTTAATTAGGAAAATCACTAGGTAAAGCAATTTGGCATTGCATAACAATATACAAAATAATTTGTATTATTTCTACACTAACTAAAAATACAATGGTACAATTTCGATACCACATAAAAATAACACTTAGGAAGATCTACTCTAGGTAAGTTATCACATATAATTACAAGGACACATGTAAAAGGTTTTTAATGCAGCACTGTTTATAGTAAAACACTGGAACTAATCCAAGTACTCCCCAATAGATCAATACATCAATAAAGTATATTCTTTTGATAGACTACATATATACGTATATATAGGTATATATAAATATATCCTGAATCCATTACTGTTGAATTTAAAAATTGCAAAAGTGTTAGCATATTTGGTATAAAATCATTTACATAAAATAGAAATAGATGAACAATACTCTGTATTAGTATATAATACACATGCACACGCCAAGACATCCACAGAAAATGCACTAAATTCATGATGCTAGGGAGGAGAAAAAAAGTAGGATTTGTGGTTTGGATCTGAAAGGGACTTCTTCATTGAAGTCAGTAAATAGCTACAATTAATGCCCTGAAAATGATTTTACCTGTTTGTGTTATAAAATGTTCTATATGTAAGATCACTGTCCTAAACTATTATAATCAAACTTTAAAAATAACTTAATATTATGTATCTTTTCAGATCCCCAAAGGGAAAACGTGCCAAACCACTTTCCAGCTCTTGAAAGCTGAAAAATTTGTCTTTTCTGGATGCTCAAGCACTCAGTTACAAACCCTTTCTGTGGGATATGCTTGGATAAGAGATGCTGTGTCCCTAATAAGTCTAAAATTGTAACTGTTCAATTTTAGTGCCCAAATGAAGGGTCATTTAACTGGAACATGCTGTGGATTACATCTTGCGCATGTCAGAGAAACTGCAGAGATCCAGGAGATACATTTTCTGAGCTTAAAAATCCTATAAAACTAAGCATTTGGGGGAAAGTTGTTTGGCAACCATGTCATTATATAAAAAGATTAAGAATGGTTTTAAAAGGTGATAAATCTACTTCATTGGTTTAAAAGAGTAAGAATGCCTAGCTATTTTCAGATGACTGTATTAAAGGCATTAGAAGCTTTTAGAAAGTTCTAAAAATGTATGTAAAATTTGAAAACCTTAAAATTGAACGTTTATTTTAAAATGTATCTTATACCTGTGTAATACACAGATACTTGATTCTGTGTATTCCATATACATAATGGAAAAATCATACAATTTACCAGGGAACATTTTATTCTGTAAAATAATATGGAATATGTTGTTGAAGATATGTAAAAAGCATATTACATTTTTAAAACTTTCTCTCTACTTTGACATGTAGCCTAGGATCTTGTCAAATAATCATTATAGGGTGACCAAGAGTCTGTTTTAAACCTTAAATAGGAATAAGATTAAACTATAAATATATTTATAATTTCGATTGCCATATCCTGAATATCAATTTAGAAGGTATCTTTTAGAAGGAGAAAAGATAACTCCCTGGGCCACTGTTGATAACTGTAATCTAAAAGTTTTGATACTGGTACTGTAAAAAATTATCTTTCCAAGATAAAGACCAAGAGCAGTATCCTTACTTTGAAAAGAAACTGAAAAAAATAACACTAATGAAAGCACCAACAGATTATTTTGGCTTTAAAATAAATTGTTCCTAAAAATTACTTCCTTAAATGATAAGTCCATGTATGGATTTGAAATACAAATTGTGATTAAAGATAAATTAATATTAAGGAATAAAATGAAATCACAGTAACTGAAACACTTTCACTAGACTATGTAGATTTACTGCAAAGTTTGAAAGAAGGTATCATGCTTACTAATGTTTGCTTGTGTAAATGGTGACCACCAAACAATAAGTAGCATTGTTTAAAAATATGGACATTATTACAAACTCAACTGGTTTGATTTTTAAAAAGAGCATTATATTTAAAAATAATTTGATACAGATACATGTTAAATGTAAATTTTTTGATTCTTCTGAGTGCAAACAAGCGGTTACTCCAAAAAGAAACAGTCTCAATAGTTGTAATAAAACCTGTTGTGGACATTCCTGGATACACAGGCAAGTATTTATATTGTGTTCTACAACCTGTATGTACATTTGAAGAATCAGAATTCTTGACTCATACATAGAGAATGAAAACATAAATTATCAATAAACATAAATATACATCTGTATAAGATATTTATTGAGGACATGGTTGTCACTATAAAATATGCCTAAATACAAGATGATAAGTAAAGCAAAATGTTGAAGAACTCTATTCTCTCAATTTTAGAAAAGGGGAACTTCCTGAAGACAAATGTTTGAAGAAGATACTACTAGGACTTGACTCATTTCACACACTGGCAACATAACAAAGTTATGATTAAATGGAAACCATTCTTTTAGACAAAAATACTTCCTAATACAAAAAATACAAACTTGGCTTTCTGAATCACAAGAAAGGTAAGGTGACAAAAAAACAATGTGAAATTAAGACAAAGTAAAAACTATTTCTGGATTTCTTTTGTCACACAGCTATACTTAGTCTAAGTAAATCTATAGGCATGCTTTTTGTGTCATCCAGTTGGTTATATTCCTCTATGAGTGTTGATAAAGAGGACACAGTTTCTGTGAAACAGCTTTTTTCCATCCCTTCAACTTGTTGGTAGTGATGAAGATGAGCCTATAAATAAAAAACTGGGTAATGTAGACCATTTTCAAGAAATTTAATATATACATCTATCCTATAATGTAAATATTCTTTATTAAGTTGATAGTTGACTCAACTTTACAAGAGAAATGAGGACTTAAATTGTACAAATTTATGAGATTTCTCACTGAGACAGTCTGAGTAGTCCTACCCTCTTCAGTGATAATCAGCACAATGAACATGGCAGACAGGGTTGTAACAGTGTGATACTTGAGAGTGCATGTTAAATAGCCAGCATGCACACATGTAGTTGGGAAGGTATACTGATTATTACCTTTTTCTTCAGAGCCTCATGAATCACGCTCTCAGTTCCATGAACACAGGCCTCACACATGTGTTATTTGCTAAGGCTAACAGTGAGTGGGAGTAGCCCATGGGTGGCACTGAACACAGGCTGGTCTTCCAGCCGTCTGGGTTCCAGGAGACAAATGGCAGAGAAGGTTTTAATCTTGAGATAAAAAACTCAAAGGTAAGAATTAAGGTACTAAAACACCTGCCATATTGGGGGCAGACCACATTAGTGAAAGTAGGACATTAGGACATTACTGACTGTACTAATTCTAATTGCTTAGTTAATGATGTAAGTTATTTTTATTGTCAGCAGTATCGTGGTACAGTCTGAACACTGTGGAGGTTGGCTGTGACTGGGATACAAAAAGCTAGGAAAAATTCCTTAACATTAGAAATCGGAATGAAGGGAAGTGAAAGCATAATTTTCCTTACTCTGTAATTAATACAGAGCAGTTTTTCTAAAAATAGACCATCAATAAACAGTAAAACAAACTTAGACACAGTGCAGGGGTAGCAGTGGTGGTAACAACAGTAACAGTAGTTACATCTTCTGAACTTTCAGAAAATTAAACATTCAATACTCATAAGTAACTACTTTTATTCTTATTTTTCATTTGAGAAAATAAGGCTCAGAGGCTAAGTAGCTTGCTCGTCACACTTCAAGTGGCATTACCTGAATGTAGAGAGCAGCTGTCTTGACTACTGTGCTACACTACTACACGCAGTACACATCTTGAAAAATTAAAATCAAACCTTTCGATATTCTGCGAAGGGCTGAGATCTGTACATTTCCTCTAACCATGAGGGCACAGGCTAGGTAGAGACTGTGTTTGGGGTCAGCCCGCATTAGCTGGTCATCTTTACTAAAGGCATCTGAAAACATCTGATCCAACCTAGAAACATGAGTCACTGTTTATACAAAATGTTACTCTTCTATGTATAACTATAAAATGAAGAGACAGCCATCTATCATTAAGTTTATATATCTATATAAACTCCACACACAAATACATTCTAAATCTCAGCTATCATTTCTCAAAGCAACCTTGACAAATATGAGAAGAGAGGAAATCATACAATATCTTCTGTTTTTAATGGAATAAGAAGCTTCTGCAATATATTGGTGATTTCTGGAAGCTACAAAGTGCCATTAGTGAGCTCTGTGTAGTACGGATTTCTGAAACTGATTACTTTGATCAGTACACTTATCTACTTCAGAACTGTCACAACTAATTAGAAGCCTACATTAAGATTACTTTGTAGTCCCTCAGAGCAGCACTGTCATCTTGCCAAAACTTAAATTACAGGAAAGACCTTTAATCTAGGTTTTACTTTACCATTACATACTTTGCTCTTTTGGAATTTGACAGAAGCTTGTCCCTCAGTCAACTGAATGGCAGTGTGACTGTTCCAAGCTCATTATCACTGTATATGTGAAAAGTATCTTTCAGCTACATTTGTAAAGTAAATCAATATATGTTTCATGCTTTAAAATGACAGATGGTTATATAAAACAAAGTTTTCTGGAAATGACATATACAGTACCATACAGAGGAACACCTGAAAGCTTTCTAGTGTAGAGCTGTGACAACAGCTTTAAAAGATACTCTAACTTAACACCCAAAAAGTATATGACATGGGTACTCTGACTCTCATTTTTACAGATAAGAAAAACCGAAAGAGAAGTTTGTCACCTGCCCACAGTCTTGTAGCTATGAAGTGATATAACTAGGATTTAGACTTAAGTTGTCAGACTTCAAAGACTGTGAATCTTTTTCAATAAAAATTATACCTTCATTTCTTAAGCTTAAAAATTTAGTTATTAAACATTTCAAATAGTTTAATATTAACATTTTTAAACAATGCCTTTTAAATAAAGCAGCATTCATATAATGGAAAAATGGCTGTTATCAATTGTATTTTATGTTTCTCATGAAGAAAATAATGAGTTATTATGACTTTTCTCTCAAAGATTTTTTTTTAAGTATTTCCAGTTCTCAAGTAACTGGAATGAAGTTACTATGTCTTACCTTCCAGGAGGAATATTCACATCTGTCAGTGTATACAGAGGTGTTAGGCTTGACCCCAGATAATGCAGTGAGGAAAAGGAACTAAATTCATGCTGATTTCATTAAGGTCCATATTAAGGGAATCTTTAAACCTCACAAAGCTAAAAAATTTAAAGCATGAGAACAAAATTAAATTTTAAACTGTATACTTTGTAATTTTATTTAGAAGGCATTCTGAAATCCTTTCGTACACTGTTGTTCAGTAGAATATATGCTCTTTTCTATATTAGCAGTGAAATTTACAATCATGAACATGTATCATGTGTTAAGATAATTAAAATATAACACATCTATATAGTAATTCTTATTTCTGGATTGCCAGAAGTGTAACCAACACACTATTACAGTTGCTCATTAAACATATAAAAATATCTTAAAACATACTTTAGATTGGTTTAACATATGCAGTATGCAGTATGCATATGCAATTATAACATATGCAATACTTAATCTATAAACTTTACAAAATTTCTGAAGGTCTGTTTACTATGCTCTGTAATTTGGAATATAATAATGCCAAAGCGATCTTTTACATCAAAGTCCAGGAAATACTTTAGACCAACTAATGAGAATGTATAGATTAGCTGGTACTCACCAGCGCATCTTTTATCATTAATACCTATTAGTATTCCGTGGACTACATCTGGGGAAATGCTCATATGGGGAGACTGAAATTAGAATTCTGGTCTGTCACTCCAAGATCTGAAAACACTAGACAAAATAAAATAAGAAGCTCCAGGCTTAGAATAAGCAGCAAATGGAATGGCAGAGTGCCACCCACAGCACAGTGGCTTCCGAACTGTGCTGAGCACACTGCCAGCAGGGTTACATTGTCAGGCTGAGCAGCAGGTTTGCCACGATGTTGTTCATCGCATCAAATGGCTTCTGCCGCTTTTTAAACATCGCAGTGCTTGAAGTAACCAGACTTACTGGCTTTATAGTTGTATCTGACTTCCCAGAATTCACCATAGGGTCAATTTTGCTGATGATGTCAAATAAGGACTTTTAAGGGAAAAATATTGGGAGAAAAGCTATTAAGAAAAGTGGACACAGATGACATTATATCAGGAAGGAAAGGAGAAAAACAATTTGAACTTATTTTTCTCTTAAGATGGGAATGTTGAAAAGTGAAAAGATATTTCACAGAGACACATAAGCATTAACAGGACATAAATTATGTACATAAATTCCAATGCTGTTTCTTACTTGGTTGTCAATGGGCAACACAGAGTGTGCGTGCTCACTAAGTTCCTTCATAGCCAAGACGCTATTACAAGACGACCTTATGACATCATCTTCACCTGAAGGATAAACTGAAGTCACAAATCTGTAAACTTCTGGGAATTCATCCTCAAGCACCTTTAAAAGAAATGTGCCGAGTCCAGATCCTTTTCCTAACAATTAAAATTTCAGAAAGAAAACAGCATAAATGGTTCAGAATGACTTATTCCTGTGATTATGTATTAGCTAATGGAAATGAAGATGACAAAGGTAGTGAGGCTTAAAGTCCTGAATTCCATTTCTGGGTCTCACCATGAGGCTGGGAGGGCTTTGTGTATCTTACTTTCTTTCACATTTAAGTTACATCTATGTGATGTCAAAAGAACTTACTGAAGAGTGAAGAATTCAAGTCAGTACTTAGCCTACACTTGATATTAAGCAACTTAAAACCAAACTATCTTGACATTTTGGTGTAGTGTGTGTGTGTGTGTTTGTGTGTATATATATATATATATGACCTTAATAATGAAGAACTATGAAGACATGAAGCAACTTAAGCCCTGAGTTAAAATCATTTAAAATTAAGCATGACCACCCTGAATGTACAAAATTTTCAAATGGGAAGCTGTTTCACTATTTTTTTAAAAAGCAGAAACTCTGGGAGTCCCACTAACATAGCTTTCTGACACAGAGCTACATTTACATAAACTCAGAAGTTTTTAAGAACTTAGAGAAAACGGGAATCCTCTAACCTGGTGTTTTTCATACTCTGGGTTGTGAAACTACTAGATTAGAACCAGTATTTTCTTTTCTTAAATCAAACAAAGGAAGCATCACTGTGTCCAATGCAGCATGGGTAAGTACTGTTTCCTGAGTATTTTTCCCAGTTTGTGTATGTTTGTAGATGTTGGGTCGTAAAATTTTTTTGCTGTTCTCATTTTTTTAAAAGTTTATGTAGATTCATAAACACAGAGAACAGATGGTTGCCATAGGGGAGGTGGGGAGCAGGGGTGGGTGAAATAGGTGAAGGGGCTAAAGAGGTATAAACCTCCAATTATAAGAGGTAAAAGTATAGCATAGGGAATAATACTGTAATACCTTTGTATGTTGACAAAGAGTAACTACACTTATTGTGGTGAGCATTTAGGAAAGTACATAATTGCCAAATCACTATGTTGTACACCTGAAACCATTCTAATGATTTTTCAGTTGTATTCCAATAAAAAAATGGAAGATGAAAAAAATGGGAAAAGAAAGTTTAAAATCCAGTGCTCTAACCCCTAGAGATAAATATTAAAAGGCTATGTTAAAAATACTAAGATGAAAGGAAGATTTTTTTTCCTTGTTGTTAACCTTTAATGAAAAGAACTTTCTATGCATTAAAAAAAACCGAGCCATTGTAGAAGAGAGTTTATTCCATTAAAAATAAAAAAATTTATTTATATACATACTTATGGAATATATATACCATAAATGAAAAAAAGGCAAACTAAGAAAAAATCTTCAACATAGTTGATGGAAAGGTCTCACAAATCAACAAACAAAAATAATGAATAATGCAACAGAAAAATGGGCAAAGGATATAAATATGTAATATAATCAAATGGCAAAAAGATGTGAGGATGCTCAACCTTTCTTCTAAGTAATGCAAACTAAATATAATTTTGACAGATTTACATGTCATAATACTCAGTGTTGGTAACACTGTGGGGAATAAACTCTTATAAATTGTTGCTAATATGGATTGGTGCAATAATGTAGGTTGACATTTAGTAATATCAAAATTTTAAATACATATATTCTTTGGTCTCACTTTTTCAAGCAATATTGCCTGTAGCTAACATGGCATGAATGAACAGAGATGGGTGCAGTAGATTTTCACTGGGGATTATCTGTAATAACTATACATCATAAACAATTTAACATGTACCAATGAGGAACTGACTTAAACTATATATTCACACAATTGAATTCTATGAAATAGCTGAGATTGAAAGACATTCAGGAAAGACATAAAGTGAAAAAGCTACAGAATAATATGAATTGCATGATTTTGCTTATGTAAAAATATACACAGACATTTTTAATAGGCATAGAAAATGTCTGACAGGATAGACATTGGCAAACCTGATTGCATGTGAAGAGAACCTAGGGATTAGATGCGGGAAAGGAGACCTTTATATTTAACTTTCAGTATTATTTAAATTATTTTTGCCATTTTCAGTGAATTATGAATAAAGCATAATCTGAGATTTTGAGTATATAGGGATTAAAAAAGGCACTACAATAAACTAAAT
Organism: Smutsia gigantea; assembly: GCA_032199065.1. NCBI lineage: Eukaryota > Metazoa > Chordata > Mammalia > Pholidota > Manidae > Smutsia > Smutsia gigantea. The sequence goes on along the minus strand of JAVSCE010018723.1, from coordinate 8,165 downwards.
GAAGTTAGGGGTTTTTTTGGAAAATGTATTCAAACTTGTAAATTATATTAATATAAAGAAAATTTGTTTCTTAATTTAATGATGATGGTGGTCTACTAAAGGCATGGCTATACAGAAATTATAACTTTAATTTTTAAATGCTGTCATATTAATAATAGATATGTATAAAAAATAAATTGCATATAACCTGCTGAATATAAAATCAGTATTAATCTCAGTCTGGAGAAAAAAAGCATGGCAAATTTTTCTTTTAAAATTGGCTGATCCTTTTTTGAAATTAGCAAATTATGATCTATTTCTGTATCATGGAACACTGGGGTTAAAATATTTCCCTTACAAGGTGCAGGCTTCCCTGGCAGGAATGTAATGCAGATCATTTATTCGAGTTCAAGTCAACTAGTTACCATGTAGGTAATGATTCAGGGGAGTGACTAAAAGGATGTCTTTTACTTATTTCTCTTGTCATACACAAGAAAGGCTTCAAGGTGGTTGAAGAAACAGTACTGATACTATTTTGCAAGCATACCTAATGGACATGCCAGAAATATTTGGTTCTAGTTAGGATACAGGACTGCATAAGCAAATTACTGTGAGAAAGTTAGCATTCCCAAAAAGCTCACATCTTCTAAAATGTAGGTGGAAATTTTGTAAAAGAAACAAGGTAGAAGAAAAAAATTTTTTCAGATTCAGTTCTATTGAGTTTTAAAAGGGCTTAATTTTTAAAAATGGTTATAGTGACACAATTTCATAAAAAGCTACAAAGCTGTTAGGTACATATACTCATAAACACACAAACTCTTAATAGTTCTACTTTATCAAGCATAGGTCTGAGATAAGACATTTGCAAAATGAATTCCCACTTTCACTTTCACACAGTTATGGGCAAATGAGTAAACAACTTTACCTCCTCGCATGGAATGTATTATGAAAAAACACTGCAAACGATCACATTCTTCTGCTGACTTTCTGAGTTTCTCTAAAATCTGTTCTTGATAAAGACTGCCAAAAATTTTGTGACCCACAGCCCTGGAAAAACGAATATAGATTAAAAATAAATCCTTGCATTTGTTACTTCAAAATTTTATTTTTGATCTAAATGGAAAGATTATAGGAAACCTTGAATTTAAAGTATTTTTACTGTGTTAAGTAAATTATATTCTTGCTTCATATCATAAATTGTATTATATCTCAAAGATACTTGGCAGAAATTTAACACATATATCTATAATCCTCAAATATTCTGCTAAGATAGTTGACTATCAATGGATATTTATGGTTTCCTCAATTTGTCTTATTTTTATCTTAGGCTTTAATTACAACAAAACAGTATTTCAGTTACACGGGTTTTTCTCATCTCCATTTAAACTCTGATTGCGGTGAATTTTATGAATGAAAATGAAATGGTGAACTAGGAAGACATTAAAAAATTTTAAACTAACCTATTTTGATTATTTAAAATATGAAAAAAAATTGGTCATATCATGTTATTATTAGATGAAGTGGCACACAGAAAACTGATATTTTGAAAGCCTTTTTGGTTGCCCAGATTTGCAAGTATCATTATGAATTAAAATATAAGAATGATATCCCCCCAATATGCAGTTAGGTGTAACTCAAAAGTTATAGAATAAAGTACACAACAATTAGAGAAAGCCAGGCAGTGGTCAGGTGGCATCACTTATTTAGTAAGTAGTTCTCCTTAAATGAGTCTCCCTGAATACAAGATTCACATTCATGCTTTGGTAAAATTATCTTATCACTACACATCATGAACCTGAGGGGCTGACTACAAGTAGCTAAAATAATAAATATTAGATTTGCAAATAACAAGGAACCACTTAATTAAAAAAACAGCAAAAAAAAGTCTCAATGTAAAATTTTAAATTACCATTTTTGGCAGTTCTGTATTAAGGAGAAGAGTCTGTTATATATTTAAGGGCTAAATACAGCCTCAGACTGAACTTGAATGCTGGGACACTTGTCAGGCTTGCATGTCTGTATCAGATCTATTGTATCCAATCAACTGGAGAACTTGAAGAGTCAATAATACTGCTGATAGAGCAGTATATATAAAAAAAACTTATGTCACTGTTTAGTATTATGTAAGAATCAATTACAATTACAATGAGGAATTTAGTAAACTAACATTTCATGATTCATCTTTTTCTCAAAAAAAAAAGTTATTAGGATACAGGTGGCTTCCAAGAATTGTGCACCAACACCACTAGTCAAGGAAAAGACGATGGGCTGAAAGGCCTAGAGTCAGGAAAGGCCAGTTCTGTCTTGTTTTCATACCAATAGGACCTATTTAGAATGCAGGAAAGATGGCACATTTTGTTCTGATAACCTTCAGTTTTTACATTCAGCATCTTTTCACCAGTTATTCCCTGAGCCAGAAATGTCAGTGATGAGCTGCTTGCTATCAAATACATCTCTCAGCAGTCCCTGCAGAATTTCATTTACTACCCCTCCCTTCATGTCAATCAAGATAACCTCAGAAAGAGAAAAACAATTTAATTAGCATATTTTTCTTTAGTTACTGTATAAATGAAGTTATGAGTTTAAAAGTTGCATTGTTCTTTTTACAGTTTGAGCTTAATCAAATCTTTATTTGAATCTTTTAGAATATATAAGAATTACAAAATAATTTCACTGCTCAAAAGGTGGAATCCAACTAAGAGATGGATTCTAAACTCTTATCCTCAAAATACCAAGTGTGGAACTGAATAATCCACTCAACTGATTTTCTAACAAATCTTTTATTCATGTGCCTATGTGACTAAATTTCTTGAGAACAAGGTCTCAGAAATCTACACGATAACCTTAATCATAAAAAAAATTCACAATAAATGTAGGCTATATTAATGTCTTTGCTCACTAGGAACAACCATGCTGCTTATGAACCATAGCCCACAACTGCCCAAGTCAAGTCAGTAAACTTACAACTATGTGCAAAACAAAAGCACTGGACCGATGTGAACAATGTCAACAGGGTCCCCCCCCACAGGAAACTATCTAACTCATTACCACAGTCTTTGCTGACACAGGAGGTAATTTCCATTACTAAGAAGAAAATGAGAATATAAAACATTATACTAACCATGGAAAGAAAAACAGAAAATATTGGAGGGAAATACAGCAAAATATAAGTAGGGATCACCCAGCAGAGGATCATAAGTCCTCTACTCCCAGTTTCATACTTTACAGTGAGGAAAAAGAGTGAAAAAGTAAAATAAATAGGTAAATAACAAAAAAGAAAATCTGAAAAAATACCTGAAGTAACCTTAATGTACACTACAAAGCTATTAATTCTTTGGCTCCATGTCACAGAGAAAGTGCTTGGCTTATGCGCTTTTTCAGTTCTTGTGACCATGCAATGTTAAGCACTATCTGCATGCCTCTGTCCTGCCTGCTTTAACTGTGTCACCCATTTAATCCTTACAATCTCATACACAGGCATTTTAATTACCCCCACTTAACAGATGAAGAAACTCAGGCCTAGGAAATTAATAACTTGGCTGTGATCACAGAGCTGCTAAGCGGTAAAGCTGAGTTCCACACTTGGCTAGCCTAGCTGCAGAATCTTCACTCGTTAACCACCAAACTATGCTGTACTATCTTACCAAAGGGACAGTCAAGTTTGATATTTATAGAGCACTGACTATAGTGGAATTACAATTTATGTTCACTTAAATTCTGTGAACTCAGTCATTGGCATAATTACACTACTGTAAGCTGACAAATAAAATATTATTATTACACAGGATATTAGAAAAGTATACTTCTAAATGTATGATAGTACATCACATAGTATATTATAGCAGTACATTAGAGAGATTATGAAATTATGTTTTACAAATGTGCTTTTTTATATGCAGCAACCTATACATATACACGTTACCTACATAGGACTACATAGGATTATCTACTGGTAATTTTAGGGATTTTCAAAGATATTTCTGATAATATGCAATTTTTACCTTGAATACTGCCTTCAATACCTAATTAACCACATAAGAGGGACTTTCACTGTATGGGCAAATCGTTGCATTACACACTGTGAAAGATTATAAAACTAATTAGCTTGTACTGCCTCAATAAATTAGATTTATTGAGATGATCTGTGGAAGATTAAACATTTAAGGCACACCCTCAGTTACCTTGCAATCTGGCAAAGGAAGAAACATGCAAAATACAAAGTGACATTCAGTAGCTCCTGAAGTCAGATTTGATAGCATCATCCCTCATGGTCACTTTGTATTAGCACTATAATTACATACCCAGTTATATATTAGAAGGTATGACTGTACCCATCTTTCCTTAGTCACATCAGGCCTTCGATTTATTTTTCCTTTGAAAACTAATTAAAATTAGGAGGAATTTTTCTGGATTCCTCACTTAGCCATCCCAAGTCTGGAGTCACAGCTGTTTGAGGATTTGATGTTTATTATTTTCTTCCAGAGCCACTGGTGATAACTTTTAGGCCTCAGCTTTCCCTTAATTGTAATACATGATTTACAAAATCTGAGTATTTGCCTGTTAAACTAAGATACTACACAGAGTGGAGGATCCCAACCACCAAGTTATCTGGCAACCTAGAGTCTTCAATAACCAAGAGTCACGTGACATCAAGACTCCTAGGGAGAAATGGAACATTACTTTCTAGAACAAAAGTCAAAGGTTACAGCAATACACTGATTTATTTTTTTCCAGCAGTGTTTTCCTTTACCTCCCACCTTGCTCACTGATTTGGTGGTGGGAAGGAGCTTAAACTGGTAATGGTCTAGGAAATGTCAACATTTCTTTTTCTCTGAGTAAGATTTGCCCTGGGATGTTAGTTCACTCCATAGCATGGAGTATATATCATCCCAGTAGCCTACAAGCATAAAATCTCTATTCTAAATTTTGTTTTCCAGGGATATCAGAGGTCACAGATACAAGGAGGTGATTCCCAGGTATCACTCTCATAGCATCTAAATTGCCTATCTTTTTGTAACAAAGATTACTGATCAACAAAAAGTTTGTTATAAAGAAAGAATCACAGAAGAGAAGTGTTGGAATGAGATTGAGACTAAATATAGGCTACTGATTCAAAGTACTTTTATTCAGTTCCTACATGTTTATGGTATTTATTCATTATAATGTGGCTGGATCCATGCTTTATATTGGGAGTAGTAACTGATGCAAATAAATCTTCCATTATCTTCAAACAAAAAATTAACCTGCATTGGTATTTCAGGGTTATAGTTAAGAAAGCTCCTTTTGTTATTATTTAGCTGGACACATATTTCCCTGAAAAGTTTAGAAAAAATATGCTAAATATGCAGTGTTTTTACTTTAAGCACAAAATTTTCCCCCTAAAGTTTCAGGAAGACACAAATGTCTGCTCAGTTATATTTACATTAAATGTGCTTTAGTAAACACTTTTTTTGAAATTTGAGAAGTCAAAATTTTACTGTCATGATAGTAACAGAAGCATAGTTATTTTAAAAACACCTGCAATGTAAGAATCCAAGTGTATGTATCTTACTTGTGCTTTTAAAGAATAAATTCTCCCCTTGGAAATACTGCCACCATCACCAACCACTCTGAAAAATAAAAAATGAGAAAAGGATGTAAGATTTTTCATGGCCCACAGTGCTATCAAGTAATAAAGTTAACTACCATTTATACAATAAAGCTACTCTAAGTAGTCCAGGTGAGGCAGACACAAAAGTCAACAAAGGAGGAGCTGTTCCCCACCCACTCCCCTGCCTACTTCCCATTAGGCTGGAAAAGTAACGAACTTATTTCTCTGGCTTTCTTTGTCATTAGAGCTGGTCATATGCTCCAGTTTGGGCAGGGATAAAAGGAAGGTATTCTGGGAAGCTTTTCTGATTAAAATGACTAGATGCATTTGTGGTCTATTACTCCTTTTTCCTACCGTGAACATGAATATGGATGTGTCTCCTGGAGTGGAGGCTGACATTTTATTGTTACAAAATAATAAACATGAACATAAAAAGTTAACATGCTGATAATAATGAAATGATAGACTGTATCTTGGTCTTTAAGCCACTTCTCCAAACCTAGAACATGCAGTTTCCACATTTCTTTGGATGTGACACTTTTATTAAGCCATCATTAATGAGGTTTCCTGTTTTAGCCAAACATCAACTGATGAAGCTGTTACCTATCATTAAGTACCTAAGGCTGTTCCTAGAATTTCACACCAAACATAAGATACCAAAATAACTACATCTGTGACCAACCACAGCATGCAGGTCAATACAGAAAGACAGAATATGTGAAAGGATGCTGAACTGTGCACAAATGATGCTGTAGGTCAGAGGTTGCTAAACTATAGTCCTTGGGCCAAATGTGACCAGCTGCATATTTTCCCAAATAAAGTTTTATTCAAATACAGCCATGCCCATTGGTTTATGCACTAACAAAGTATAGGGGATACAGACCTTATGGTCCACAAAACCAACAATACTTACCATCTTGCCCTTTACAGGAAAGGTTTACCACCCCTGGCATAGGTAAATTCCCAGCAATGATCAAGGACTCTCCTGTCCCCTCCTGGTGTGAGCCAGGAGTTCTGTCCTTTCACTTTATCTCTAAATAAAAGCCTCTACCCTGGCTCTCCTACAAAAGAAAAAGAAAAAAGAAAAAAAAGGTATGATCATTTCCTCAAGTAGATACAGAAGTATACACAAAGATATGCTCTTATTTTTGAATGTTTTTTGTATAGCAGAACAGATGCTGCATGTGTTGATGGTACAAGGAAAGAAGAGCAAGATGCCAAGCCCCTATCCCCTTCCTCCCAAACTTGATGTTGGGAAAAGAATACTCTCAGGTTAATCAAAACAGAGCAGATGGGAGTATCATTGCTATGTAAAGTCACTTTAATAAAGAGTCGAACAGCTCTTAGGTTGTGTCTCAACTATGTAACTAATGCTCACGGGCCATCTTAGAATAGAGCAGATAGCAGTGGAATTTAGAAGGGAAGCACCTAAAAGGAAGTAATACACAGGAAAACTCGGGTCTCTTAATGTTATTTATGGGCGAGGATTTTCTAGTTTGAAAACAAGAGGGAAACCAGTCTATATGACAGATGTCTCCACATAATAAAATGATACGTTATTAAGGTGTACATCTAACCTGCCTTGGTCTGATTTCATGGTCACCAAGCAACCTTCTATGACTTAGCTTTTAAGGTAGATTTCCTACAGAAGACAATGTACTTTGGAAGGAAAATGAGTATCTAGCCTTCTTAAATTATACTTCCTAATGTCAATTACTACATTAACTTTCTGCTTTTTAATCTTCCATCCTCTTTGAGTTTGATTTGTCTGCCTGCACTGAAGGGCACTGGACACATTTTCAAGGTGTCTATAAAGTTTCTGAGTTTGCAAGCCTTAGGGTTAAATTCGGGAATCCACCAACAAGTAGGGCTAATTATAATTAGCCTTCCTTAGGAGATAACTGCCTCAAAGACCCAACCAGTTCAATTAGAACTAAAACTTTTATTGAATTAGATTAAAACTGGGTATTAAATATGTATTTTTCAGTTCAAGCCCAGAACAGGTTAGTTTTATTAAGTATTTGAAACTGCATGAACTTAATTATTTAATATTAAAAGCTTAAAGATTACCTTGAATGTCAAAATTACTCTTTCAGAAAAAAGATTCATACTTACATATGCTCTTTATTAAATAAACAAAAGTAATCCAATAACTACTGCTTTTCTCCTTCTCAGCACATTCCATTTTGTAGGGCAAATATTCCTGACCACAAATATCACAGAAATGTAAATGTATTTTTCTCCCAAAAGTTAGCCATTACTGAATGCAAAACCCCTCAGAAATTTTCAGCATTCCTTTAGTTAAACTTTATTTCAAGGTCAAGTTAAAAGGTTTACTGAAGGTTCTTTTTGTTCCTTAATATGACCTTAAAAGGAAACTTGTTTCCTGCTCTGCATGACATGAGGACATTGAGGATATAATAATAATAATAAATATGCTTTCATAATGAGAAAAACAAAGATGCTAGACAACTTTACAGTTACCAACGTTTTACTGTCCTTTGAGGAACTGTCTCCCAAGGTGTTGACATGAAAAGAATCATTTTTATGCTATGCGGTAGACTTTAATTTCATCTTACCTGGTATCCACATTTCT